>OY365812.1:1946381-2066381 GCA_959347315.1 Bimastos eiseni | reverse complement strand
TATCATTATTGTTTATGCTTCTGCCGCTACTTTATTTTATTTTATAGGGCCTATTATGATGAAAGTTTGAAACCACTTGAGTGCAGGGCTATTGATTCAAGGAAGAAATGAGAATAAGAAGAGGAAAAGCGAGATACAAGTAGCAAAAAGAGAAATTTGAACCTGGCGAAGTACGTTTGTATGGGATAAACTATGAAACATCCCTGCCATAGGGTTTTCGCATCAAATGTATACCCATGATAGCATAATAAATAGTATCGAATAAGATTTAAACATCATAATAAACTTGCAAAACATAACCTGCATTCACTGCATGTACAAAAAAGATAAACATAAGACAATTGTTAACAGGAACTTGAAACGCCGTTGACATCAATATATTTAGTTTTAAAGCAAAAGTGCGTCTCATGTTCACAATCGAAGGCCTACATTTGAGTGATGAAATTTAAGATGAAAATTCTTTCCGAAAACCAAAACTTTTACATCCCTTTCTGACCAGCTAACATGACTCATTCTTGTCACGTCAGTTGGTGAATGCAATCTTTAACAAAGATCGAACACAGTGACAACACGCTTTGGCCCCTGGTGAAAACGTTCGATAACAACCAGCTTCTTCGTCGCTTTCAGATAACATGCGCTGATTGGTATTTTGTCCTTGCATCCTAGCAAAGAGCGGTGAAAAGCCAGATCTGAGGTAATTAGCGAAACTTTATAACCCCATGAAGTGGAAGAAGGACTCGCTATAACAAAGACTTGATAAGTAGAAGTCACTAGACCTCGAATAAAACCTCCAATGTCTGGATATTTGGTAACGTCAGACTGACAGACAATTGATCCATCGGCTCTGAATTTATACAGATTTTGCTCTCCGAACCCAAAGTAGTTTCCAGATGGCGTTTTATAAACGCGCTTGAGTGACGGAATGTTTTTCGGAAGCTCAATACGTTCAGTTAGGATGGCGTTTTGATTATAAATTTCGACTGTAACAGGTTGTTTTGTTCCTGTATTTTGAGTAGTCAGTAACATTTCCCCATTCTGTGTGACACTGATTCCAAACGGTTCCTTCACTCTGTCGAACCATCTAGTTACCTGATAATCAGGAACAGAAATCTTCCAGATACATGCGCTGTCTATGTCGTAAATATAAAGACGTGATGTCTGACTGCAAGAAACAATGCTGGTTGGAGATATGATGTCTGGTATCTTAATTTCGCCAACGAGATCATATGGATTTTCAGCCCGATGGATCAAAACAGAATCCGATAGCAGATAGAGCTTATCCTGAAGGGCCACCATTCCATGAAGAGCTCTTTCGTTGGTGTTTATTACAGTCGGTGATGCCATTTTGTATGGACAGATGACTAAAACAAAATTTTAAAAAAGAAAATAAATTCAAATTCATATTTATCAAGTATATGATAGGCTTCAACAACAATATCAAATCTAAGATCGCCATGAACTGAAGAGGAATAGGGTCTACAAACTAAATTTTATAAAAGAAACACATTTATGAGCTATATCCAGAGATTAAATTATATCGAGGATGGGGGTTCGATCTCGGTTCATGTATCAAGCCATCCGGTTAATTTAAAAAATAACACGTGGAGCAAAGTTAGGCCCCAGCAGTGGTTCAATGCATTATTTTAGGCTAATCATTCGACCTCAGTAACAAAGTCATGATTTATTATTTATCTACATATATACCTACTGCATAATCATGAAACTATATGGCGACAATTGTGACGAAGTTGTGATGAAGAGCTCCTAGATCTATTTGTCTCTAGAGACCTTTACTGATAACCAGCTCCTGAATTGTATAACTTGAAATGGAGGTGGGTTGAATATTTCTTTCATTTCCGGATGTCTCTACCAGATGTTTCCTACCCACCTGTTCCTGAAAACCGGTCAAGCTTCTGATAACAAAACTCGACACTTTTTCCAAGGTGTATTCTTCATTGCTCGAGTATCCAAGTCTGTGTAGAGACACACGGGCCACAACCACCACAATTTAACAGTTAGGAAGCTTGACCGGTTTTCAGGAGCAGGTGGGTAAGAAACATCTGGTAGAGACATCTTATCTTTTAGGAACCATGGCTCACCGTTAATTTTTCCAATAGCATTGCTTAGAGGCATCAGGAATTCTGGAATTTCCGTCGACTGCAATTCAAACTCCAGCGGAAAGATCCTCTTTTCAACGCGACTCTTTTCACGAGTTCTAAGCTCGTCCATAGTGTTAAGTAGAATACATTCTGCTTCACCTGTATAATTTAGAGCACCGTTGCTCTTAATGTAGATGCAATATTCCTTAAACTTCTCCAACGTAAAGATATGTTTATCTATTTGCCTGTGTTCCATATCGATCTCTTCAAGCCTTTCTGTTTTCAACACAGCCAGTTCTGTTAACAAAGCCTTTGTTTCTTTAATCACCAATTCCTTTATTTCCTCACATCTTTGCACAATCTCAGTCTCCATTTTCTTGACCGTCTCGAGAAAGTTCATCTGCCCTCTGTGGAGTGTCTCCCTTCTTTCTTCAAACTCCAGTTGCATCGTCTCAACAACGCTGTGCTCCTTCTCTGCCAATTTACAAACTACATTTCCGATATATGTTGCATCTGAGCAGCTGTGAGAAGTGTGAGCTTCATTTAAACACTTTTCGCAAATCACTCTCTTGCAGAAAGTACAAAACAGTTTCGGAGTTTCTTCATGGTGGTTACGACACCTGCCTTCCTTTTCTTCTTCCTCTTCTTTAGCTTGAGCTTTCGTCTGGCAAAATAAATCGACAATTAAGTGTTTCTTTCCAGTGTTGTGTTCTGCACAACATTTAAGGCATAGTTTTTCTTCGCAGTTGATGCAATACTTTTCTGCCATATTCCCATCTACCAAATAAATCTCGGCACAGACGTCACAAGATGAATCTTCCGCTGAATTGGATCTAGGGGTGGTTCTAACGTCAGCCAACATTTCTGCAAAGATATTTTTTGGAAGACCTTTTAGGCCCTCTTCCGGTACAGTGAATCGCGATCCACAGACTGGGCACAACAGCCAGTCATTGGGAGTTATTACTCCCATATTATCCAGACACTTGTAACAAAACGTATGAAGACACGGCAAAACCTTTGGGTCGGTGAAGATCTGAAGACAGAGGCAGCATTGTTTGTTGAAATCCAAAACATCCCCTAGTTTCCTTCGCTTATTTGAGCTGGAGGAAGCCATTCTGATTGTTTTGAGAAGACGCCCTAAGCGCGGACTCCAAATGTCGGTTGTCTCGGACAATGCCAGACCTTTTATGGTTTTCGAATTTGGATTATGTAACCATCACTTAACGATGTGGAAGAGAAGACGATGCAGTCTGTTCTTTCCACAACGGATTAGCTGAAAATAGGTCAAGAGCATAATTATAATATCCTGAACATTTCCGACAGAATATTCTAGAGATATACAATGTGTATTGAGTATGCGAAACATTCTCCCTGATCTTTTCGATGTCAACGAGGCCATAGCAGAACTGGTCAAGCTGACCTAAATTTGTGATTTGATAAAGCTGCTGCGTCAGCTTGAACTTTTCTGTTAATACAAACATTGATTGATTTATAGTTACTGGCTAATACGAATATTGGTTGAATGATTGATATCTACTGGTTAGAGCCCTCAATTTAATTTCTTCATCGGCCGCGTTTCTCATTGCAATGCAAACCTCGTTTCCAAAAGCAAGCGAACACTCAAACTTGGACTCATATTTAGGAAGAGTTAGAGAATTTCTATTGAAGCAAATTATTTTACAGACATCATGCTTAGTTATAAGCTCCATCGACTTTCAGTATCCATGACGTCATTGTAACCCGTGTAACATGTTACATGATATAGCCTATGGGGCCGTCCATAAATGACGTCACGCACTTAGGGGGGAGGGGGTCTGACATTTGTGACGATGTGTGACGAGGGGGGAGGGAGTATGAGTAATGTGACGTCACATTAAAAAAATAATTTTTGATAAATTTATAAAAACGTCCTTTAATATTTTATAAAGCAATATAAATTTTTTCTTTTATTCACTAGATGTCAATAGCATAGGATTTCTGACAAAATTTTGGTTCTAAATTTATGTTCACTTTTGACGTTTATTATTACTCTACCAGGAAGAGGAAATTGCAATTATTCTTTTATGCAGTCGTTCAATGTGGGCTACTATATTAAAAAACGCATTATTTTCGAATTAATAATATTATAAAACGTATCTGTGCTACCCCAATTTATTCCATTAAGGAGCATTTTGCCTCCCCATGGGAAAATGGAGAAGCATAAAATTAATTGTGTGCAATCATAAAATAATAATTTGTTATGATTCAACCAGAACTTCAGAACTTTTCATCCTGCTGTGGAAAAAAACTATAAGTCGTTCTACCGCAAAGTTTCAATATTGCTATACATAATTACTACTATTAATTTTATAGGTTACTTCTTTTTATAAGAAAAATAAAAGAATGAAAATTATTCTGAACATTGCATTTTTTTAGCTTTAATAGACGATGAGTCTACGATTATTTTAAAATGATTTTTTATGCTAAGTTCAGCAATGTTTAAAAAATTTAATTATTAATTTTTATGTTTTATTTGAAATTAAATGAAGTGGTTTTTTCTGGGGGGGTCAGAGCATTGTGACGTCATATTTGAGGGGGGTCAGACTTTTTGTGACGAAGTGTGACAAGGGGGGGAGGGGGTCAAAAATCAGCCAATTTCGCGTGACGTCATTTATGGACGGCCCCTATGGACTGGGCCTTCAGTCTACATTTGACTGAGGAAACTCCATACATTGGGCTGTGAGTAAACGACTACCGTACACTTAATGCGACTTAGTTCATCATGACTCAACAATGACTTATTTGAAATTATTTGTGAAATTATTCGAATTTATCACCCAGTCGTTTACCTGCATAATAAGGCTCAAGTCGCTCAACGAATAACTCTGAGTAGGTTTCCAAAATCTTCAAAACCTGATCTTGCCCACATAACACGCTAATCGAAGGTACGAATCCTCAACTTTTTCAAATTTTACAACAAATACTCAAATTTTTCTTGCTGTATGTAACAGCCTCCAGAAAAGATCAACTGACGCAGTGATTGTTAATGACGTCGCACAAAACAGATTTCGCGCATGCGTGATCAGCACAATCACCGAACAAAATATTCTCCATTTCTATAGATCTAGCGCGGCTCGTAGTTAAATAAATATTAAGCAGTCACCTTCGTTTGGGTGAATTTGTACACAACCTCAACAAGTGAACGGTAGGAATCGTCTCGACTCATTTAGACCGATTATAAATCGGGAGAATGATAGTTATATTAATAGTTCTACTGAAGCGATCGACTCATAACAGTACAAAGTAGACGCACATCCTGATCAATTTAAACTCAATATAGACCAAATAGGGCCCAAATCTGTTTGATCACTGCATGACCCTGCCCTGTAGGCTAATTGTGTCAGAGATGCTGGCATGCTGGCAGTTTCTGGTCCCAGACGATGTTTTCTGCTCTGCGTAGCCTAGTTTAAGGATATGAATAATCTGAGAATTAAAATTCCAAATTGTCATTTTTGTGGCTAATTGAGTTCTTTGTGCTTTTGTCTGTGACTGGTGTTTTATTATGTTTATGACTGATACAGGAGATCAAATTCAGCCTAATTTTAACTGTTTAATTCGCATGCTAAAACTACACCATTTAAGATTCAGTGTTGCTGAAACTTTCAGGGAGCAGACTCACCGAGCCCCTTCCTTTTCATCACCACATTGTCCTCTGGCGCTCTCGAAACATATTGAAAAATATTGTCACTGACTGGTCTGTCATTAGAAGATTTGAGACCAATCTGTATGCTAATGAGCTGCAGGATCGTATCTTGATACTTGGTCC
Source organism: Bimastos eiseni (assembly GCA_959347315.1). Lineage (NCBI taxonomy): Eukaryota > Metazoa > Annelida > Clitellata > Crassiclitellata > Lumbricidae > Bimastos > Bimastos eiseni. Next base: position 2,060,477 of record OY365812.1, on the reverse strand, counting down.
CTCAGTTTCTTTTTCAAACCGTATGAATTACATTCGTAGCTCAAATATCAAAAGTTCTTCCTTCGCAGCTGGTGATGCAACATAGTCTGCATATCTCGAAGATGGAAATCATTTTTCATGTAATTGATACATCAATGATCATGATTGTATGCGCTGATTGCCAGTGCAGGATTTCTTACCTCACTTCACAATGCACTCTTTAATAACGCCATGAAAAGGATCGTATAATGATAACAATTCAACATAGCGACACCGTTTGATAACGAATGTTATTATCATCTCCCTCCTTCTTCGTCCAGGCTTGGGACTGGCACTGTCAATGCATTAATAGTGGTGGAGTTCCCCGTTGATGGCAAATATATCATGTGACGCCATCCATGCCGCAGAGGAGAGGAGGTGATTAGGCCTACGCGAGTAGACAGGATGCTCTTCCATAAATCGCAGTCGATTTGTTCACTACATTGCGTGGGCAGTCATCAGCCGTTGCACCTCGTCGTCAAGAAAAATACTGACTTCGCAAGCTGAAGGTGACATCCTTCATGCGGACTGTGGCATTATCCCGGAAATCCCCCCGACATTTTGCCAGGACAATTCCACAAATTACTCTCGTGAGCCACGTTATTCCAGCTCCTCCTCCAACTTTGAGCATTTCGGCTATGATGCGACAGATCCCAGGCGCTTTCCCGTTTTTCATCATCTGCACTCGAAGCGAGACATCCTGTTCTGTCGGAGGGGAGCAATCAACAATGTATGGTGATGTCTTCTACAGGGTCGGTCGATGGGGACTACGGCGTTACAGGTGGCGGTGATCTGTTCAGCAATGTGCAGAAGTGCCCCTTGCTTCGCTCTATCGTCTCAGTTCGATTGCTCGGCAGCCGTTCGCTCTGGCCTATCACTGGTTTAAAATAATAACAAAATGTATTTTATCAGCTGACCGCAAGTAAACACAAACAGAGAACGACCTCGTAGGCGTCTATGAATCAACTTCGCACCTATATTTATTTTTATCATAGCGAATAATTATCTTGTCTTTAACTTCGAAATCTGACCCAACTAAGACGATAAGTCTTTCTTCAAAATTTTATTTTCATTGTTAGTGACGTCGGTGCTCATTTCCTACAATCTGCATCGCATCATACTCCCTCAATCTCCTCCGTCGCTAAACCCTGAAGTCAAAAGCAGTCGCAGCCACCAGACTGCTAGCGACTTGTTTCACATAAAATACTTAGGCCTATAATGCTCAATTGCTTTAATCTCGGTCTCCTAGTTTCTCCGTTTATGACAAAGTCAATTTCAGTACATGAGGAAGCCTTGCTGAGGAGATACGGGTAACAGTGCAACAGTGCAGTCTAATCAGCGCTCGTGAATAGGCTTGTGTCTCGCGCTTGTCTTTCAAGTAACGTTATAGAAGTTTGCAGAGTATACGATTATAATTCAGTCGATGTCAAATGGCCAGTTACGGTCTCCTTTGTTCCCGGATGTGAAATGGTATACGGTTTAGGGTGGTAAATTGTCTATCTCGTATCAATCTCTTCCGCAGCCTGGCATTACCTCATAGACCATTATCGCGGGGCAGTGGGACCCATGAGCCATGTACAGGTTCCGTGTGGGGCGCGCGGTTCCTATATGGGCTCCAATCTACATGGGGGCGGGCTGATCGAAATCTGCCTTACTATATGGAGGTTAGGTGGGTGATATTGCTTAGGACCTTTAGCCACAGCAGCTGGGTGTCGATCCGTTTCTGAGAATTTATATAACGCTTCTTCAAGTAATACATATTCTGAAGCGAATCATCGCGACTATCCCGAGGCTTTAGGAAAGTTTTCAGGCAACAAAGGGATGCGGGTGGGGCACTGACCATGAGCCAACTACAGATAGTGGGGTTATTGGAACTCTAGGACGTTTGGTCAACGGTCGATTGATCAACGGACAATTGGTTTAGCGGACCCAGCTGTGCTAGAAGTACAATGTACATGTAGGTGTGATGCGTCCATGGTGTTACCGATCACTGTATACTGGGCGAAAGGGTGCTCGCGTCAGTAGTCAAAACTGCGAGGTGTGCAGGCAAGGCAACCAATTTCCAGCCCACCAGCTTTGATGGCCAGTGAAACTTGGAGCCGCTGACAGTCTGATTACGACAAGTTTAGGACGGAATCGTATCTTTCAAGGCCCGGATATCCAGCGCAAGGGAAGCATCATTGTTATTAGTAGTCCTAATAGTGGTAGTATTATTACAATTATTATTGTTATTATTTATGTTGCTGGTTTTATTGTTGCTGCTGTTTTCGTATTAGCTATTTTGATGAAAATGTCAAACCAAACTATAACGGGACCATTGTGTATTGAGCAGAGGCGTAGCGAAGCCCCCGTACCCTCCGACCGGAGGGGACCCCTCAAAAGAGATGGGGCCTAAAATTGGCAAAAATGTAGGCCTAAGGAATGTGACAAATGACACTATAGTACAATTCATGTATGTGTAACTTTCAGGGGTGTAACAAGCTGGGGGCAGAGGGGCACCGGCCCCCGTCTCCCCAGTTTCAAAACTGGGAGGGCAAAGCCCTCCCCCCAGTTTTAGTGCTCAGTGCCCCCCATGTGCTCCCCAAATTGGTTCTTTTTTATGGTTATCCAATGAATTTTTAAGATTACTTTTGTTAAGGTTATTTGTGCCCCCCATTTTTCACATTTCTGGGGGCAAAATTTAAAAAGTGGGAGGGCACAAAAATTTTCGCGCAATATTTTTTCAATTATGCCCCCCCCCCCACTTTTGAAAACCTTGTTACACCTCTGGTAACTTTTACTAACATAAACGTGCTGGTGGCTAGGCCTACATCAGTTGTCTGTCGGTCAATTCCCAATATTAGTTGGACCCATTCAAAGAATATAGACATTTGCGTTCATAATGGCGGCAAATGATTTGAGTCGTCTTTCTGCCGAAAGAAAAATTCAAATCGGTGATACCTGTTCTTTCTTGTTCTCACTGAGCAGGTCATAGGCCTATCTCCTGTTTCGTCGTGCAACTCGAGGAGTGGTATAAGACTCGAGTGTTTGGATTTCTTTACAACACTAATTAACAGCCTGAAGCAGTGTCACAATGAAAATTAACTGGACAATCACGGCACAAATTTTGAAAGAAAAATGGGAGACATTTATGCCAGCGAATTCAACATGTAATTGGATCGTTTTATCTATATCGTTGAGAATGAGCGAGGACTTGTCGCGAAAATAATAAATTTTAATGTAGGCCTAGGCCTATATGTATATATTTGCATATCTATACAAATATACAAGAACAGCCTTCAAGGGGCCGTTCACATATTATATAACGCTCAAGGGGTAGGTGGGTGGGTTCCGGTTTTGTTAGCGTTATGTTGTGTAGGGTGGGGGGTAGGTTGAAGGTTTTGTTATATAACAAACTTTTTTTCAGCTCAAGCTATTTTGCCTGCCAATGGGAAATTCCATGTACCACGGACCTTCATTGTTTAATCAAAGTTCACAATACGTTGTGAACCAAAACTAGCACCATTAGCTGCCACCTGGCAAATTGATTTGACGTTCTTACTTATTATTTATAAATCCACTTTTAACAATTTGCTGTTTGCAATTTTAACAATTTCATGTGCATAGCTCTAAATTTCAATTCTGTGTGCTTTGTTTGATTCTGGTTAAAAATTAAAATTAATTCACTTGAAATAATTATTTTGGTAGGTATTATCATGATGTTTGATTTCATTTTCTATAGTATGTGTAAATAGTTTTTGTTTGCTTAAATACCCAATTGCAGTTGTAGTACGCACTCTGTATACATCATACGCTATTTATAAATAGGTAGAGTTGTACCGCGAACTTACCGAGAAATACCTGATAGTGCAATATTAAACCAATTCATTTTGTGTGTTACTATAATCTCATTTCTAGTGCAAAACAGGAGGGAAACTAAAATGGTGCTTTTAAATAGTATGTACGTTGCTACCATGTATTATCAAGCTGTATTACAGTAGGCTTACATGTAGATACATGATGACAATCGTCGACTACCCAATTAGTTACCGTAATTAACACAAGTGAATTTAGTGCCATTAAAAGTGCGATTATTAAGATGCAGAGGAGCTCCATACATGCGGTCTAATCATCATTGGCACCAGAGAGTACACAATTTTAAGGTAGCTTTTGTTACATAGCTAATTGGGCATATGATGATTTTTACTGCAGTTCTTGAATTGCATAAAGGCAATTATCAGTTGAATCACTACTATTAAAGTGCTAACTAACATTGTATTGTTATATAAGTGTCAAATTGTGCAATACAATTATGTCGATTGTATGTCTTTTAATGTGCTTATAGACTGGGGTGGGTAGCATATCTGGGTGGGGGTCACAGCTGCTGTTATATAACGTTATTAGGGGTAGGGGTGGGTCAAAAATTGGGATTTTATGCGTTATATAATATGTGAACGGCCCCCAAGAGATAAATCCGAACCTTTCATTTGCATCAGAATTCTTCAGACCACACCGGCTAAAAGGCCAGTGATGAAAGGAGCTTAAACAGAATGAAGCTGATCAAGATTCAAATATCCTCCACACAACCAGAGGCGGTTCTACGGGGTGGCTCGGTATGGCCTTGACCACTCCAAATAAAGGCTGGCCCAGTAGCGTAGCTAGGAGGTGCAGAGGGAGCGGCCGCACCTCCTGACAGCTCTTGTGGAAAAGTGGCGCCTTTTAAGGGAATTTTCAGTAAAATTTTCATACAATGTACATGCTTCTTTACCTCGTCTTTCAATACTAAAAGAAGAACAACGCAAAAACATAGAATCTTTTTCATTGACTCTAAGACGACCTTTTGATTCCATAGGCGTCCAGAAGATCAGCAATTGTCCTGCATAACCTATCCGTGCTTGTCCTTGCCATACAAAAATTATTATTTTTGATGGTGAAATTAAAAATAGTAGGCCAACCACTAAACAGATCGCAAAGGCAACGGAAATTCTTGCTACAATTCAGATTTACGAATGTTTAGCTTTTTAATATTTTATAAAAAGAATTCTGCATGAGTCTTTCAATTTGTATATATCTATATATTCAGAGATATTGGTATCGCAAGGGTAACACATAATCTATGATGGTTTTACGTTCAATCATGCATGATCAATTGTCATATATCGTAGGGCCTACTGATTCATTCAACATTAGGCCCATGCGCCGTTCGTACTGTGCTTAGAATTAAGGGCTTTAAAGTCATGCTTGGTAAGGTTGGCCATAATATATATAGCTAGGAATGAGGTCATGTTAGACATTTACTTATGCTGACCCCGTGCACCGCGTAGATCTAATACTGTCTGTTTCAACGTTCAATGTGCCACCCCTATTTTTGCCTGGTCCCCCCTCTGACCACTCCATTTGTATAAGCTAGAACCGCCATTGCACACAACTATGACAGATGAAAGGCCTTCTGCGCTTGTAAAGAGCTATCTCAGTTGATTATTTGCAGTCAACAAGGCTCGAAAAAAGCGCTTGCATAAATACTTAATACAATTAGGATTACCATGTGAACGGGTTTCCTCTGCATTGTAAGGGGCCCCCTCCGGACATACAATGCCCGGAGGGGGCCAGCTTCCTTGTTGCTTCAACCCTGCATTGAGCCACGGAAGGAATAGAAATCTGAGAGGAATAGAGAAACGCAAGTGGTAAGAACAGATATCTGGATCTGGCGAAATACAGGGCAAACGATGAAAATTAGCTGCTTTTCATTATATGCTATGACTTCACATGTAGGCTTATGCTTATGAATATTTGTAACAAAAAATTAAACATTATAAATATAATTGCAAAGCATAATCCACATTCAATTCATGTCCAAGAAAGATAAACTTTAAACTATTATTAAAGGAAACTTGAAAAGACATTGTCATCGACATATTGAGTTTTCAAACAAAAGTCAATCTTATATTTACATTCTAGGGCCTACGTGTAAATGATGAAATTCAAAATGAAACTTGTTCCGAAAATTTTACTTACTATCCCCTTCGCCTATTGTTTCCGAAAACCTAACTTTTTACACCCAATTTGTCAATTTGACATGACTTATTCTTGTCACGTCAAACAAAACATGTCAACTTTATCAAAGAACATAAACAGTGACAGCTTGCCTTGTCTTCAGCTGCTTAATTCCCGTTAACTCAAAACGTTCGAGTACAGCCAGCTTCTTCGTCTCTTTAACATAACATGCACAGATCGGTAATTTGTCAGTCCTTCCTTGCAAATGACGGTGAAAAGTCAGATCGGAGGTAATCGTTAAAATATTATAACTCCGTGAACCGAATGACCAATAACTCGACATTAGAAAGACATGGTAAGTAGACATTCCAAGACATTCAACAACATTTCCAATGTCTGGACATTTGGCAATGTCAAACTCGCTGACAATTGATCCATTAGCCCTAAATTTATATAAATTTTGATCACCGAACCCTATGTAGTTTCCAGATGGTGTCTTATATACGCACTTGAGTGACAGAATGTCTTTTGGAAGCACAATGCATTCTGTTAGTATGGCGTTTTGATCGTATATTTCGACTGTAACAGGTTGTTTTGTTTCTGTATTTTGAGTAATCATTAGCACTTCCCCATTGCTTGTGACACTCATAGCACAGGATCCCTTCACTTTGCCGAACCAACGAGTCACCTGATTACCAGGAACAGAAACTCTCCAGATACATGCGCTGTCTTTGTCATAAATATATAGATGTGATGTATGACTGCAAGAAACAATGCTCGTTGGGGATTTGATGTCTGGTATCTTAATTTCGCCAATGCAATCATATGGGCTTTCAGCCCGGTGAATCAAAACAGAATCCGATAGCAGATAGAGCTTATCCTGAAGGCTCGCCATTCCGTGAAGTGTTCTCTCGTTGGTGTTGATTACAGTTGGTAGCTCCATTTTGTATGGACAGGTGACTAGAACAAAACGTGAAAATAAAATAAATCCAAATTAATATTTATGACGTAGGCCAATTCAGTAGGATTCAATAACAAAATGAAATTCTAAGATTGCTAAGGACTTAAGATGCATGGTAAATAAAATTTAAAACATTTATAAATAATGCTCAGAGGTTGCATTGTCTGGATGCTTGTGTTCAATCCCCGATTCATTTATCAACTCCTCCAGCTAATTTCAAGAATGCTTTTGGGGTAAACAATCTGGTCCAGACCACCGGATAGGCCTATGTCAGAATATTGCAACCCCTCTCCCTTTCCACAGTTACTGAAATAACGCTATATAATGGCAGAATTGTATGGTCTCGAGATACTGTCTCGGTCTCGAGACGTCACAAGACAGTTTTTTAGTTTCTCTGTCTCAGGAGCATGTTGTCTCGGTCTCGGTAGCCTGTTGTCTCGGTCTCATGGTAGTATCTCGAATTTTTATAAACTGTCTTGAAGTGAAAGTCTTGATCTGTCTCGAACAAGCGGTCTTGGTAAGTCTCACGTTAACGGTCTCAAAATCTTGCGCCATGAACTCAAACCGAAAGCTATAAAAAAAGCAGTAATTCTGGTTAACGCGCAAACCACTTGATAGGTACTAAAATCACTTCAATTATCTTAAAGTGGAAAAATGTCTGAGAGAGAACCTAAAATTGTGAAGTTTGCGTTTACGCAATTTGAAGTTATTGACAAAGCAATAGCTACATGCATAGCATGCCGTTTGTCGTTGATGTAAAAACCACCATAACTGAAACGAGTTTCTCAGGGCACAAATTTTCCTTTGGTATTTGGTATCTGAATTTGCTTGTTTAAAATCTTCTAGAAGATTTCAGACGTGTCTAAAAACGCTTTCTTTATACTCTTCACTATTTTCAAAAGATATGCCGATAAAAACATATAGAAAAAGATAAAACAATAGGAAAACTGTTTTCGGAATTGGTACTAGGTCTAGACCTAGATTAAATAAGTTTTGAAATGAAATTATAAATGAACCTTATTCTCGAAAACTGAAACATGAGTATTTTACAGCCTTTTATATAAGATCATTGGTCATTTACTGCCAAAGTGAATGTTAAAAGACCTCAGAAAGTCATACAAGAGCAGGAGCTCGTCGTCATTGTTGTCATAAAGTTTCATATTTATGCAGTAGAAAGGTAAATCAATCCGAATGGCTATTTGACGGAATGTTCTATATTAAGGAACAAGGCTCACCAATAATTTTTCCAATGGCATTGCTCAAAGGAATCAGCAATTCTGGAATTTCAGTTTTCTGTAATTGAAACTCCAGCGGAAAGATTCTGTTTTCAATGCGACTCTTCTCACGAATCCTAAGCTCATCTGCAGTGTTCAGCAGAATACATTCCGCTTCACGTGTATAATTTAGAGCATCGTTATTCTTAATGCGGAAACAATATTCCTTAAACTTCTCCAATGTAAAGATATGTTTATCAAGTCGATAATGTTCCTTATCAATCTCTTCAAGCCTTTCTGTTTTCAACACAGACAGTTCTGTTAACAGAGCCTTTGTTTCTTTAACCACCAATTCCTTGATTTCTTCACATCTTTGCACAATCTCAGTCTCCATTTGCTTTACCTTCTCTAGAAATTTCATCTGCTCACTGTGGAGTGTATCCTTCATATCTTGAAATTTGTGTTTCATATTTTCGACATTGCTACATTCCTTTTCTGCCAGCTTGCTAACTAAGTTGACAGCATCCGTAAAATCTGTGCAGCAGTGTGAAGCATGACTTTCATCAAAACATTTATTGCATATGACTTGCTTGCAGAAGGTACAGAAGAATTTTGGAATTTCATCTTTGTGGACACGACAGCGGCCTGCTACTTCTTCTTCAGTTTCAGTTTTCTTCTGGCATCTTAAATCAACGATTAAGTGTTTCTTTCCAGTTGTGTGTTTTGTACAACATTTCAAACACAGCTTTTCCTCACAGTTGATGCAATACTTCTCTGCAACAGGTTTATCACCCAAATTCACCTTGACACAGACGTCACAAGACGGATTATCCGTTAAATTGAATGTTGAAGTGGTTCTAGCACCAGTTAACTTTTCTGCAAAGATATTTATTGGAAGGCCTTTTAGGCCCCCTTCCGGTACTGTGAATTTCGATCCACAGACGGGGCACAACAACCAATCGTTGGGAATTGCAACTCCCATTTTCTCCAGACACTTTAAACAAAATGTGTGAAGACACGGCAGAACCCTTGGATCGGTGAAAATCTGTAGACAGAGGCAGCATTTTTTGTTGAAATCCATGGCATTCGCTATATTCGTCATGTATGTGAGCAAGAGAATTTCTGATCTGTTTGCTGATTGTTGAGCAGATGCCCTAAGCACTGACTAAAAATGTCGGTTGTCTAGGACAACGACAGGCCTTCTACGTTCTACGACTATCGTCTATCGAGTGTTAGCAGTCCACAATTTCTCAAGAGAAGAACGTCTTCTTGCCGCAGTGGATTATCTGAAAACAGGTCAACAGCGTATACTATTATGCACATTGTTGACACTTAAACAGAGTATTAAACAGAGCATGGCATGGATCTCATCATATTAATGCCAATGAGGTTCTTGGTGAACAGTTACTGGTCTAGTTAACCTAAATCTGTGATGCCACACTGTAACTGCATTAGCATGAACTTCAATGCCAAGAATAATAATAAAAATAATAATAATACTAATAATAATGATAATAATAATATTGAGGCCCTTCCAGACAACCAACACATTAGGTTAGTTTTATAGTCACTGAGGGATCATATGTACCTCAGAGCAATCTTTAAAAAATAATAACATTAATAATAATAATAATAATAAAATATAATAATAATATCATTGTTATTATTACTATTATTATTATCTCAAACTGACAAAGCGCAATATGATTACAATTACATCATGAAAGAATGATGACAAGTTACTACAGGAGTCGATTTTAACCGTAGGCAGTCATGCAAGGCGTCCATTGCGGTATGCTTCTCATTCTAACAAGCACATCGTGTTAGCGAAAAACAGGACTAGTCAACCATACGGGGATAAGGGTCTCGACTCTCAAACTCAGTTCCCCAGCCCTGCGTCACATTGTGTTCACCATTACTCTACGGCCCCATACACATACTCATTGATTAATAGTTACTTGTTAAAAGTCTTTATTTAAACACTTTTTGAACACGTTGCTGATTACACTGTAAACCTCGTTTCTAGAAACAAGCAAACACACAGATATCCAATCATTACATTTCTATAGAAGCAGATACTGCTTGATTCTTTGCAGATCTCCGTTATAATCTATCTATATAATTACCAAAGTCACGTGCTTTGTCCATCATATCTAAGGCGCGTGATTTGACAGAAGTTGAATCTAAGATGAGTGATTGGACAGAAGTTGACCAAAATATTAGAAGCTGACCTAAATATTTGAAGCGCAAAAGCGCGTGATTGGACAGAAGTCGACCTAAATATTTGCAGAACAAACGTAAGTTGACCTATATGGAGCGCAAAAGACACTGTAAACAAACGCTCGATTCGCGTTTCAATTTTTTTTATTCGCTTCTATGTAAATTATATGCTGCTATTAAAGTTAAATTCATAGTGTAATGTAAGTATTATTATTACAGCTAAACGGAAACTTAATGGCTATTGTGTATTTATTGTGTATTTTAGTATTAACCGCTGCGAACTTGCACAGTTCGTCGACCGTTTAGTTAAATTAACGTGTATTTTAGCTCTGCGTCCCAGTGTCTTCACCACTACTATTATAGCAACGTTAAAATCAAGTATGACCAGTGCTTTTTCCAGCACCTTTTTTTACAATTAATAAATAATAAAAGTGGTAATTGTGCAAAATCTCTGGAATTTAAAATAAAACTTAACAATTTCAATTTTCTACATTCTAAAATGATTAAATAAGATTGTGATCATTGTGTCCTATCAAATTAATTCTATTTGGAATATATTTTTGCGTGATTTCTTTCGACAATACATATGGCCCACGGATGCATTCCGGCACATTTTACCTTGCGTTCCGGCACCTACTTATTAAGTCAAGGGAACGAGTTGTTAACTCGCGCGCACGAGTTAGTAATGTCGCGAACGTCATCTGGCGAGCTGTTGTGGGGAATCTGGCGCTACATAAATCCTTCCTCGTCCAAGCTGGAAACTAGCTGTGGGGCTATCCTGCCACTCAGTCTCCCTATAGGCCATCAACCTGTAGCTAGACCGCTTCTGACTCTCAGCTTGGAGGGAAACCAGCTCTACTAGCGGCCGGAAGGTGACCTCTTCTTCTACCAGGGCCGTTCGGTCACCGTCCGCGGCTTTCGAATGGAAAGCGTTAGTCACCACGTGGGACGCACCAGGGTTCGATTCAATTCCCCCAACAGGCTTAATGTAACGGGCCACTTCCGGTTCAGTGTTTATGAGAGAAGGAGATTCTGACATTGATATGATAGCTAGCAGATAACTTGGAAACAGGCTATGCAATGTTTGATCAATACTATTATTTATTCTGGTTCATTCATTAAAACTGCTGGATTCCGACTATCCGTCTTTACTGCTGATGATCAGAAAGAATCACATTAATTAATTAAACACACTGCTCAATGATACAAGTTTTGAACTAAAATAAATTACAAGAGAAACTTCTCTCAAAGGATCGCCTCAGTCCTTGGCGAATAATTCAGACAGCAGGATTAATACAATTCGTCACAAACAGTGGCGCTACACAAATCACACAATCAACATAAGCGTTTCTAAACTCATATTTTGCAGGTACAACTAGTATGAAGCTCTTACCAAAGTTACCGGGTGCACCTGATCCAAAGCGAAAGGACTATTTGGTCACCCTACCAGCGATTATGCCCAGCTCAATAGAACTACTGCTGGCGATTACTGCAATTTCAAAATGGCTGGTCACGCTACACAACCATAGAGATGAAAGTCCTTATTTTAGTATTTTCCCAACAGGCTTAATTACAGAGGTACAACCATCTCCCAGAGCGCCTTGCGGCGGCACGTCATTACTTCTTGTTATAGCGCAAGATTATTACCGCGCGCATGAAAACTATGCGTAGGACCTAACTTAACTTATGCAAGTACACAGAAATATTGTCACAGGAGGAAAATATTAAAACAATAGTAACAATAATAATAAATTCTTGTGGCGGACTGTTTTCCGCCACAGTAAGTCGTGGGAACGAGTTTGTATCTCGTGCGCACGAGTTAATATATTCTTCATTCATGTCCCTTTAGGGGCTCCGTACTTTAGGAGCTCCATAGATAAGGGTACAGAAGGGTGGAGCAGCGTTATGGTGGAAGAGGAATGAGCTGAACGATGTGGTTGGACCATGAACTGTTTGAAAGTAGCCTTGTTATTTAGCTGTGCATGAGTAGGCAAACATTAAAATCTACTCCTGATGTTGTGTAGTTTAAACTTTCTATCGTTAAAGAGAATGCATAGGCATATATGCGTTTGTCAGATGCGAATGAAGATTACTTATGGGCCTGCTTACTTATTTAGAGGAACAAGAATATATTCAGGTCGACCAAAAAACCTAGGCTACCTTGCACATGCGCCATCAAAGACACCAACGCAAACATTGGTCGTTAAAGTGCAAACTGAACTGAAAGAACAAAAGGGACAAGGCTCATAGACTGTGAGCGTGTTTTAGATTTAGCCTATATTTCGTCACGAGTGTCGGTCAAATAGACCTAAGCCTGTGTAATATATGGGTTTGTCGACTGCCCTATGAAACGATCACGTCGTCATTTTAGAATCGGAAAAGCGAAACGAATCATGGAGGTTGATTTGAAGAAAGTTACAGATGGGGAGATAGACTCTTTACAAGACGAGGAAGAGGATAAGCAACTGTGCGACAACTGTAAAAAGACTGACAAAGCAACATTGGCTGAGCGTTATTGCATTAAATGCGAAGAGAAATTGTGTATTTCGTGCGTCCAAGAACACGTAAATAAGGAGAGACATCTTGTTGCTGCCCTTAGTGAGCAAGAGGGAACCCATAAATTTAAGGGATCCAACTTCTGCATCGTTCACGAAGAAGAGTTGGCTGAGTTATATTGTGCTTGTTGCCGAAAAGTTATTTGCAGTGAGTGTGAAAGGGAAAGTCACAGTTCACACATCTGTTCCAGAGTAGCTGATGTTGCCGATGATGTTGCCAAACAGGCAGAGGCCGAATACCAAAATCTGTTTGATTTACAAAGACATTTTGAGAAGGAGAGAGAGAAACTCTTCAATGAAAAGATCCAATTCATGAAGACGACCAAGGAACTGGAGACCGAGATTCGAAAACGACGTGACGATATCGCGGAGTATGTCGACAATGAAACGAGAGCTTTGTTGAAAGAGCTAGACATATTCCAAAAGGAAAGACTGGAAGAAATCGAAGTTGAAAGAACAAAGATGGAAGAACATGCCTTTACGTTTGAAAAGTTCAAAGAATATTGTGATCAGATCAAGAAGAACACAAATCCCAGGTACACTTGTGAAGCCGAAGGTACCTTGCGGAACATAGCTGACGACCTAAAGATTCGTCCTGAAAGTCGCTGGAAAAGCAAACTTCTCTCAGTTCAGGCTTCAATCGAGGCGGTTGACATTTCACAGGTTTTGCCAACTCTTGGGAAACTTATAAGTAAGGGCATTTTTTCTAGTGTGATTCTCAATCTTCAACGATGTTTTACATAGGCCCTAATTTTTCTAATCTTGTGTACAAATAGGTCTATAGGGCCTACATAAGGCACCAAAACAACTTTTTCAGAGATTCTATAGCGTAACGTAAACAAATTCCTCGCTATAGAATGAGTTTGACATCAAATATCTCTCTTATTGTTAACTTTGCAATTGATTTATTTTTCCTCATTCTTTAGTTTAAGGATAAGGAGTCTGACAGGGCTCTTCTGTGCTTTCCAATTCGCACCTGTTCGCGATTTTTTAGATATTACAGTCTCCTTTGCTTCTTTTTATGGGTCGGTCCATAAATGGCGTCACGCAATTTTGAACGATTTTGACCCATTCACCCTTTCGTCACACGTCGCCATAAATGACGTGACCCCACAAAAATGACGTGCCCAGAATGTAATGCAAATTTTCTTATAATTATCAAAAGAGTTATAATAGCTATTATAGCTATAAAATACTTGGACCTATAATGGTAGAACGAAGAAAAATGGAGAAAGTATAATTATTACAATCTTATACATTCCTCAAGATTACAGTCTCTGGCAGAATCATTACAATTATTAACAAAATGTTTAATTACAAAAACTCGAAGCAATCTAAACTTCATGCCTATCAAATCTTCCACGGTGACGCAAAATGCTCCTTCATGGAATAAATAATAACCAATCCGCACACTCTTCATTTTCTACGTTTCAGTGACTCTCAATGGCCTGTGCATTTGGGCAGCATAATTAATTACTATTGCTTGTGTGTTACAGAATGACTGCCTCACTTCCAAACCCCAAAATCGACACTGAAAAGTTAGGAATGCAAAAATCATAACTAGTTCTGCTAAATTAGGGTAGAAATTGCTGTTAGTTACGTGAAACTTATTTATTTGAGTAAATTTTTTAATAAAGTTACGCATTATGATGTTTGATGTGATAATGTGACATCATATATCGTCGACCTCCCTTCCCCAAGTCACACATCGTCACAAAGTGTGTGACCCCATAGGCGCGTGACAATGCCCAGATTGCCGAAATATCACTACCCAAAAATTACTTAATAAATAAGGTAATAAAGAATCAATAAACACATATTGTTTGGTCGGGGAAGAGGTAGTCCCCTTCTCTAGAGAAACTTTCCCATCATTGGTCTCGTCAATGATTCTTACAACCTCCTTCTGCAGACCCGTCATCTAGAGCATATACGTTGTGTTACAGTATGAAACAAGTTTTGGCACTTCTTGCGGATGCTGTTGCGTTTCCGTGAGCATTCCACGTGCAGAAGTTCAATGGTTTCCTGAATGTGGCACTCCTCGCAATTCCCATACATATTCATTTGATGACTCCATTATTTCAGCAGCATTCGACCCAAGCGAAGATCTCGTTGACAAACACGGCGACGACGACACAACTACGACGACGACAATGACGATGACGATGACGATGACGATGACGATGACGATGACGATGACGATGACGATGACGATGACGATGACGATGATGATGATGATGATGATGACGATGACGATGACGATGATGATGATGATGATGATGATGATGATGATGATGATGATGATGGTGATGGTGGTGGTGGTGGTGGTGGTGGTGATGGTGATGATGACAAACAATGTATAAACTCTGTATACTTCTAGCTGTAACCATTTGATCTGCTAAATTCCGGTTTTGTGTTTCAGTCAAATGTCCGCTCAAAGTAACGCATTCAGCAGCGGTCAAACTCTTTGAGAAAGAAGTGTACGGCATGACAAGACTACATGATAAGCTGTATGTGCTTTCGAAATCTATTTCCATCCGTCACCATCAGCATCCTTTCACATCCGTTGGAGAAATAACGTCGCTGGAGTTACAAGCCCCGAAAGATATTGTTTCATGTTCTAAGACATCATGTCTCTACATCTACGACAAAGGTGCAGATTGCGTCTGGATGGTTTCCATTCCTTGTCACCGACTGAGTCGCTGGCTGGACAAACTCAAGAAACCCACCTCCATAAGCGTGACACCGAACGCAGAAGTGCTTGTGTTGAGAAAAGGCAAACCAGTTTGTCTGGAAGTATACAATGAGCGTGCCATCCTTTTGCGACGTTTGAATCTTCCAGCGACCATTCCCTCATTTAGCAGTGTTGATGAAACTCCTTCTGGATGGTACATTGGTCTGGGAGGGCAGAGTGTGTTTAAATTCAGAAGAAATGGATCTATCATCAGCCTGGTGAATTTGATCGATGCAAATTATCGGGGCAATCCGCAGTGTTATAACTTGTCACCTTGCCATGTCTTTGTGCAGCGGTGTACGTATTCTGGCCTGCCTAGTCAATGCTATGGTTCAATATTGTCATTAACCTTGGACCTGACAAATCCTCAGAGTCTTGTGGATAAACCTAACAACTGGATCAAATCACTAGCTTCGTGTTATCTGAAAGAAGCTAAGCAACTGCTTGTTATAGAGGAATATGCCTCGTCCAACATTAAAACCTGGTACTTAAGAGCGTACGATGTACTTCCAGAGTGAATAATAATCACACATGCCGTAGTCGCACTAAGATTTTCATCTTTTCTTGTTTGATACGTATACAGGACCCTTTAGTTTCATTTGCTCACTAGTGACTGTATGTCTCCGAATGAGCACTGCTTTATACATGTAATCTGCCAATATGCCTATGTTTTTTCTATTAGCACTTACTGTTATCTCGCAAGTACTATTTTCGTGAACATTAAAACCAGGAACTTTAGAGCATTCAACGATTCTTTACATTGAACAATCTCTATAAATAAAGGGAAGTTTCTGTGTATGCCTCTGTCCGGTTATGCATTTGCACAGTTTGAGAGCTATTGACTCGAAACCTTCGCCGTTGGCTCGGAGAATATCGTACAGGTAGCAGTATACAGTAGTTGGCCATCGTTTGCACAGTCGGTCAGGTGGGTGTGTACTTTGTACGCATCAGTGTCTATACACAATGAATATAAACACTATTTATTTACATATTTATTTACATATATGTATATCGAGGTTCTGTGTGTGACTGTCTGTCCGTTTATGTACTTGCACACTTTTACAGCTATTCACTCCAAACCTTTGCCGTTCGCTCGGGTAACACTTGGCACACCCAGTAGAGGAGTTAGTGAACCCGCAGCCGCCGTCTTCCTGTTCTCCAGGGCCAAAAACCTGTCTCAACCCGGACAACGCCAGGTTCCCAGTCTAGTAGTATATAAACAACATGTTTAGTCGCATTAAAACTCTCATACCATGGATTTTTGTTACTTATTATTGACCTTCTACTAATCTGATATAGTCATGAATAAAGTTGTTTCTGATTAAGATCTTTGTTTCATCCAGTCATTTAACATTTCTGTACCAGTTTCATAAAGATTGTTCTGAGCGTTTGCTAATACCTCGTGTTTGTATAAACTGGTAATTGTAGGCCTATATTCTGTACATACCTGAAAGTGCGTCATTCAAACTGGATAACAGCGTTGGTTGTGTCAAAAAGAAACTGATGCTGAGAATCATCTTGCAAAAGGAGATTACTCATTACAAAATTATTCATAAATGAATGCTATCTGACACCACACTAACATTATAATTGGAGAAATACGCAAAATTGGCAATTTCTCTCAGCCAGCAATTCCGTCTCCACATCCGTTGAATTATTGAGTCAGATTAATAGATTATGTATAGTTCATTACCAGAACGTCCGCAGACAAAGTAGGCCTATTATTTTTTTAGCGAATGAATATAATGTTATTATTGCATCGGATTCAAGGATGTCATCAACCTCATAAAAGTATTTGTTTTAGGGTTTGTCAAGGGTTATCACTAATAATATTAACCTATAGGCACATCACACCAATTGATTAAAACTTCGTCTCGAAACAAGCATCTAAGCTATTATTTTATGTGTTCGTTTTAGTAGACTTAGGGAATCTATCGTCGCAAAGTCATCCAAATACTCAGATTACTATTGCCATTGCCGCCTCCAAGTCCATAGGGCGAGAGATGGTTGAATTGTTACACGCTGGCACAGATATCAGAAGGACGCGGAATGACTACTTCCATTATCCTAGGGCAGAAGGGCGCTAGAGGACAGAAATAATGGGCGAGGAGACACTAAAAATTACATTTTTTATCACATAATATCATTAAACTGATAATTGCTACGACAGGATGGGCGTCTTGCAGGCTGCCATATAGTTATGTTCGATTCCTGAAAAACTTGTATTGGTTCTCATGCAATCATACTGCGAGCATGAATTGAATAAACGAAGATATTTTAAAATATAATTAGGCCTATGTGGATCAAGTACAGTATCAATGTTTCCATATGGAAGTCGAACACGTTTAGAACTCGGATCACTCTCATATTAATTCCACGGCAAATGCTAGCACGGTTTTTTCCTTTATACGCGTTTCACGCAATGTCACCATAGTTTCCAACATCATCACGACTCAGGTAATGGAACACCAAAAACGAGGACGCGTTTAGTCGTGCTTTCTATTTTCACTCAATACAGTGATCGAAAAAGTTTCATTACAGTAAATTTGCTCTGCAAGACGTTACTGCATGAAGCCTAGATGGAAATATGCAAACCAGGGATGGTCCATATAAGCCTTTAAGGGAATGACCGTGTTGAAATTCAAATGTAGCTCATTACCCTTTGCGGTCATTGACGACTTCTGAGCAACTCCTCTTGCTATGAAGTCATTGAACATCGTTCAGCGCCTGTGAATAAGCTGATTCCCGCGACTACGCTTTTGTGGGCGCTGTAGAAATGCTGAGATTACGATTACGATTATTAAACTTTTGCCTAACGAGAGGAGTTGACGTTAATTTTCGTATCTACCGTATAATGTTAATATTAATTTTCTTGTTGTCAGTTTGTGCACAAACCAAGATAAATATTCCTTGAAATAAATAATAAGCGGTCGCTTATTGCATCCGGCCTGAACCTGTAGCATCACGCCCATTCGCTGGCTTTCGTTATCTTCCACTGTTCCCTCTAAGCTGTGCGCATGTGCGCGCGCAAACGAGCCGTGAAGCCAGCGCACATAGGAGTTTAGTGTGTGCACACGGTATTGCAAAAATAACGAGTGACGATTGCTATTAACGCAAACCCAGTCCCCTAGCCGGCTGCAGTCTACCTGATTCCGTAAACTTTGGTTTCTTGGCTGATATGTCTCCTTAATCTTTAGGCAAGGGCATTTTCTTAGGTTAACAGATTAGCCTTTTAGATAAGCATGGTCTTTATTTAACTAACATTGCATTCACCTGGGACCTGCACCCAAAAATAAAAGCTATGGAAAATTGTAATAGATTTTGAATCACTGGAGAACTTATTTGTCAAGCCTCGTTCGTGATAATTTGAATTAAATTACTACTGAAAGCGCGAAATTAAACTACACTGCCTGAGGTCGGAGGTTAGCAGAATAATTATAGGTTGACATCGGATGATATGCCTACCTGGAGGACGGTAGGGCTTTCAGTGGAAGGACATAATTATTGTGTCTGTAAGGAAGAGCAACACTTGAGAAAATAAACTTTGATCGTGTGATTGACCAGTATGAGACAGTGAAATCATGAAGAGTTAATCTTTGGCAGACTATATCTGTCAGTCTACGACAGTTGCGTTAATTTGAATCCATGGACTTTTGTAAACACAATGTTTACAATAGTGGGACTCTCTTGTTTAGCATAACTTACTTAAGGTCGATATATAAGACCATTAATCTTTGGACTAATTTTTTTTTATTTAAAAAAATCTTACTTGATATTCGACCTACTTGAAAAATGGAAATAGATAAAGCAGAGAGTGGACGCTAATTTCTTAGTCTGTCCTCGGACGAAAAATATGCAAAGTTCAGAAAGTGGATACTAATGGATCGATCATCTTCAACTGCTTCCCGCACAAACGGACAGCATTGGACAAGACAATGCCTATCATTTTGTTTTCCGATCGTGTGATCAAACACAGACCATCAATGCCAACAAACAACTTGGCTACTAGTGACCTGTTTCGATATGGCGCCGGTGAATAAGCTGGTCTCCGTTGAAGCGATGAAGAAACTTTATATCCTACATTACGCTAATTACAGTACAACATTACAATGCGATCAGACATTCTTATATTATGCTTATCACAGCAGTGAAATAGGTTGCAGCAGTCATACACAATATTTAGTCACCATTGGCTATTGGAGCTTGCTTAGAATGCCTAGAAACGTTTGGGGCTGGTGTTATTGTATTGATTATTTTATATGTTGCTCCTAGTCACCGATTCCCATAAGAAGAGCCCCCGACTTGACAACGCACAGCCAAGATAGAACAGCATAGTGCAGGTTGCTAAGCACCCTGTTGTCCAGTAAGTGGTTACCAATAGTTCAACAGACTCTTCAATGTAGGGATTACAGGTATTTGCATTGTTAAGCCTATCCTACAAACAGAAACGAACAAGAAACAGGTTAACTGATCATTTCAAGAGCTAATAAATTATCTCATCGTGTAGCTTAAGCAAACATTACCCATGAATATTAATACAGACATTAGTGCGGGTGGATCCACGCAAAGAAACATCATCATGTACTGTTCCTCCGTGCCCACTGCAGGTTGGACAACTCTAGAGCGGCGGCTGATTGTTTTGATTAGTAACAGCTATACGACGTCGCCTATAACAACTGTCTGCAAACAACGCAAAGTCTATTATATAAGCCAGCCTACATGTTAGGAAAGGCAGCTTTGGCCGGCTGCAGGCGAGCAGTAGCGAACGCACGTGTTTCTTCAATACATTCATTGCTTCTGGTTCTGGATTTATGCACATCAAATTCAATCAGTAGGTTGAGATAGCCTTGTGATACCTTTAGATAGTATTAGTAAAATGACTTAGAATTATTCAAACAGTTATCGTAGGATAATTTCAAGATTTTTCTAATTTCCAACAAATCGAAATCGCGTGAATCAGGTTATTTAGAGGCGCTCAGGGGAGGAGGAAGTCGTAGGGAAGGATTATGGAGTAGGGTAACGAAGAAGTGTGACGATGAATGCATGATGCACTGGAGAAGAAGGTGAGGAGTTTGAAAAGAAGGATGGGGTGGGAGAAGGAAGCGATTAGGATGGGGTGAGAAGTAGGAGGAAGGGGAGAAAGTTGGGAAAAGGTGAGTGAGAACAAAAGAGAGTGAATAGAAAGAAGAGAAGACGGAGAAAGAGAAGAGGAATTAGAGATGAGGAGGAGGGATTAGATTGAGGAAAAATGAATAAAACGTAATGAAGTGGTGAGAAGAGATGATGCCAGAAATCAGAAGAAGAAGAAGGATACATGTATATCTAGATTCTGTGTGTGTCTCTCTGTCCGTTTATGCATTTGCACACTTTTACACCTATTCATTTGAAACCATCGCCTTTCGCTCGGGGAACACCTGGGACACCCAGTAGAGGGGTTGGTAAACCCGTGGGCGCCGACTTCCTGCTCTCCAGGGCCAAAAACCTGTCTCAACCCGGGAAACCCTGGGTACCCCAGCTAGTAACCTATAGACAGGTGAGATCAAAATTGGCTATGAGTAGAGTTGAACGATCTGAAGTAACGCTGGCACACTCGAGTTATCCAGAAAATGACATTTAGACTCTATGCTGTGACTTCATATGTCCCATTGGATCTTTGACTTTTGCCTATATATGAACTGTCTATCCTTTTTCGATTCGACGCTGAAACCTGTCTTGTTTTGTCGAGATTGAGCTGGGAACGCCTCTGAGTAGATTGCTTAAAGTGACGACGGAGGGTTGGCTATTAGGACGATTCGTGCGGTTCTTAAAACGATTTTATCGGTGGAGAGGAAGGTAGAAGCATGGATTCTGACTTCGCTGAAGACACTTAACTCTCAAAAGAGTTAACAGGATTTTCTGAATTACAATTTTGACTTTTCGCAACAGATGCATTATGATCATCCTATTGGCCATTAGGGTCCAATACAGGTTTCTGTTACGATGTATGTGGCATTTTAAGGATTGCTGTGAAGCTCTTTATACCACAGCAAGTAAGTGATATAAATTAAAAGGAAATATGAGGAAATAAAATATGTGAGCAGCAATTTTTTCCCCTTTTTATGGTGCATGAATTGGGCGAAACTGAAGTGAATCGGCAGTGCGAAAATATTATTTTTCTGGCAAAAATAAGAACAAGTTGACCTACTTGCTTTGGCACCTTATGCATGGTATGATTTATTGCTTGGCCTCCAAACCAATTTTAGTTCTATGAGTTCATTTTGATTTCATGATTTCATATTCATCTTATTATTTTCGTTTTATGATTTCATTTACATTTTATGACTAATTGACTCATCAACTTTTCTGCGGATTGATGTTTTGGCTTGTTGAAACAAAGATTTCTACGAATAGGGCCTACCAGTGTCGACTTTAGCTGTCATGGCAAAATTGTTAAGCTGAGGGCTGTGAAGAAAGTTAATAAATTTCAGCTATTCGACTCTTTATGTCCAATTTTATTCAACTCTGAAGAAGTTGACCAACAACTTAGCATTTAAACCTGATGTAGCCTACTAGGATCTAGTGTAACCAATAAATAAAAAGTCTACGCATCGTTCATATTTGTTTATTTTTTTCTCCAATAACATGCTTGTCTTTGGCAATTGTTAACACATGTTACGACAATAAGGATTTGAATTCTATCGACTAGGGAAAAGAAGAACGGTAAGTGAGTGTGAGTTTAAGAATTGGCATCTCAGTTTGGACATGATGGCTCAATGGCCCGGTGCGTTGTGCATAAGCTAAATAAATAAAATAAATAGTTTGGATCAAAGATTTGAAGACATACAAAATATTAGGAGTCAGCGATCTGATAGCAAGCGTTTTGCAATCTTCTGCAGATACATGCAGAAAGGAACTCGAGAAATGGCGCACGTGTTTCTCAGCTATCAACACCAATACAAGGAAGTCGCTGTGAAACTGCGTGATGCGTTGAAGTCTCGTGGATTTACGACTTGGTTTGATGAAGACGATATGGGTGAGGCCTACTTGTCTACTTTCTTGTCTAGGGCTATAATGTTACTGTTTTATTGGAAAGGTAATTAGTTTCGTTCTCCTCCTTTATCCCAACTTGAATCTGGCACTCATTAATTACTTATTTCATAACAAATTACAATTATTTACAAAAATTCATAAATATAAATCTTGGAATTAAATATGAGTATTAGAATTTGGGGCGTATATGCTACGGTTGAATCAAATATCGTAGTTTGCGTCATTAATATAAATGTCACAATTAATAATTATCATTCGTTTCCCCGGTGGTACAATGGTCCAACAGGATTTTAAGTGACTGATTGACAACGCTTAATACGGTTTTCTTTGTTTGTTTGTAGTTGGATCGGTGCTAGATAGTATGGCAGAAGCCGTTGAGAATGCTTCTGTTGTCCTCATGTGCATGTCAGAATCATACAGGAAGAGCGAAAACTGCAAAAAAGGTACAATCATTTGATTACGATAAAATCAGTTATCATTTTGTATATTAAATTTTATAGTTTCGAAATAAAGTTATGTAGTGGCTGAAAATAACAGTGAATGATTCTTGAATTGAATGAATTAACACAGCAAACGTCTTCACGTTTCACTTAGGCCTACCTTGCATCGAGGCTTTGAATAAAATGCAGAATCGAAACTACACATATCGCTTTCAAGTGCTCCTCTTTCCTTACCTCTCTCAATACTCAGATTATATGCACCTTCCTGACGCTTTGAATCTGGACTTAGAAGCATTTGATCTTACCTGCCTAATGTTCCTATCGAGCTTGTTATAACTGAGCACCTTTGAATAATTTGGTTCTCGCGACTTAGCTTTCTCTGCTCAGTGTAAGTATGAATCCAGGAATTACGGCGATTAAATGTAATATTGATTGATTATGTATTACAGTCTTTATTCTCTGCCTTATGGCGGCATTTCGTCAAACAAACGCACCGACAAGGGTTTTGGTTATTGCTCAAGAGGATTTTAATGCTTGAATGCTCTAAACGGTACACTTTATGATCTACTCCAAGTCTCCAACAGTCACCAACAGTGGCGTAGCGAGGCAAAGCGCCGCCTGGGTCAAAGGTACAAAATGCCGCTCCTGCCCATTTTTCCATCACTTCGTTCTTGTAAATATAGGCCTACCCCGAGATATGCACAAGGAGATAGGTATAGGGCGCCTGTTTTAAGTGCCTTCATTAAGCTCTCATATACATAATGATTATTCTATTCAGTATTCAAATAATTGTAGGGCCTACAGTGAGCAACAGCATCAGCATGCACTTTCAAAATTAAAGCTGTACGTCCTTTGACTAATTAAAATACATTATCATTAGATATAAAGATATGAAAATAGAACAAGACTGTATACTTTGAGAAATTAACCAGTTTTAAAACAAACAAATAAAGCAAGCCTCACAATAAAGTTACTAAACGCCTTGCAGGCTAGATTAAAAATTATAAAAAGTCTCCTTAAAATTAAAATAAAACATTCAAAATCATAGGGCCTATTCTTTCTCTATACGTATTGAAAAGAAAGTCCTAGGCCTAAACAATAATTTAATCATTGTGATACCATAGTAAGTATGGTACTTAGAATGGATTAGTAACTGATAACTTTGAATAATTGGAACGCTCATGAGTAGTAACCTTGAAGGGGCGCTATATAAATTTTCTCAATAAATGAATGAATGAACTTATCATAAGGATACGATACGGTCTCATACTTTCATTATACCTGTCAACTGTTACAATTTAAAAATTTACTTTTCATGCTTTCCCGGCCTGCAACAAAATTACTAATAACCTTGTCAAAGTTAATTGTGCCTGTCAAAGAGCGTTCAATTGAAAGAATTGCTAAATTGGAATGTAGTGATTCTCTAATTGTGGGTCTTAAGTAGGCTTTAATTAGATTATTTTAATTAGTTTTAGTTTTGAAAATCCAAATTCTGTTTAGGGAATAACTCTTTCATCAACCAGATTCTAATTAAGAAAGATTTTTTGATAAATCCAACTTCTATTTAAGTTAGATTTCGATTGTGAATCCAACTTTGCATTAATTTTTTCATCACTCAATGTAGGCAAAAACGTCTTTCATTACTCAAATTTCTGTTTCATAAAACTTTATTTGCATCAATACATGATGCATTTTGCAAGTTTTTTCATAAATCAAATTTAAATTTAAGCAAAGATTGTCCCTAATTAATTCAACGTTTTACTTAGGAAAGAATTATTTTTCATCAATCTAGGAATTTGTGCATTATTATAATTGCAAAATTTATTTCATTTTCTAGGTGCGAAAGTCATGGCAAGAGAGACAAGGGCGGCATTGCCATTTTGCAGCGTATCTACTAACACTAGCCGCCATTCGATGGTCCTTCTGTATATCGTATATGTTAGTTTTAAGTCGAGAAGAAGCAAGAAAGCACATGGTGCCTGGTTTAGACAAGAGCAGCAAGAATCTTGAAGAGTGCAATTTATACAACAAGAATTTTTTGATTTTTTTTCAAAAAATGCCGCCTCTAGGACAAGTTCCGCCAGAGGCCAATATGCATATTATTATTATTGCAAAATTTATTTGATTTTATTGATGCGAAAGTCATGGCAAGATAGATAGGGGCGGCATTGCCATTTTGCAACGTGTCTATTGACACTAGGTGCCATTCGATGGTCCTTCGGTATAACGTATATGTTAGTTATAAGTCGAGAAATAGCAAAAAAGCTTTAGGTTTAGACAAGCGCCGCAAGAATCTTGAAGAGTGCAAGTTATAAAAAAATAATTTTTTAATTTATTTTTTCCCTAAAATACCGCCCCTAGGACAAGTGCCGCCTGGGGCGGTTCGCCCTCTCGCCCCCCCCCCCCCGCTACGCCACTGGTCACCAACACTAAATCCTAGAGACATTTATGAATTTGAAAAATATTTCTTTCAGAAATCGAATATGTGGAGAGGTTAAAAAAGCCAATTATTCCGATCCGTTTCGAGGCTGGTATCAATCCAACGGGATGGCTCGGACTCAGTTCTGGTTCGAAGATGGTCATCGACTTCAGCGATCCAGATAAATTCGATGAGAAATTCAAGCAACTCCTGAAAGAGCTAGCCGCCAAGAAAATCAGTGAGACAACATTGCTTACTCACGTACTTAGTCGATTTTACATGTCAGAGAATGTTCCCATTCTAATGCAATAAATTCCTCATTGTTCGACAGTTGAATCAAATTTTGACATGATAGATTGTGAAATCTTAATAATGTGTTTATAAAAGAAATATGCCTAGGCTACACGTGCTGGAGATTGGTAGAACGACCTGATTTGGACCCGATGGTCGATTGCTTATGGTTCTTTGAAGAGGACAGAGGATGCCCACTGGTGTACCATTTTCAGACACAGTCAATGCACTTGGGGTAAGCGTGGACAGTGGGATAACATTTCGACCGCACGTGACAATTCTTTGTAAATCTTTTTTCTCTCACATCGGGGAATACGTCCCATCAGGTCGGTTTTGACGAAGAATACGTTGCATGCCATGACCTGTTCACTATTCTCATCTGGTCTTGGTTTTGCCAATTCGCTTTTTTGTCAACCTCTCGGACCCTGAACTCTTAAGACTGGAGCGTATTCAAAACTCCTTAGCTCTCGTTGGTTGTGTGTCACTCTGCCAACATGTTCTTAAGTCTTTCTCCTTCAGATACCTTGGCCTCCTGTTTAATTCAGTGTAAAATTGTAATTGACTTATTTGACTTACAAAACCCCTCGCATATAAAATAATTATTACTTCATCTGTGAGGTAGTTATTTGTGTCACATGTAGGCCATATACACTGTACAGTGTGGTGGCGATGGTGGGGGCGAGATTGTATAAAAATTGCAACAGAAACTGTTAATTTAATCTGAATATCGTGTGTTAGCTGTTAAAACAGAAGCAACGGCTCAGTCTGAGAACTTCGCAGTTATTGTGGGATTAAAGTCTGTTACAACTGCAACCAGGGACGTCGTCAAAATTAATCTACACCGGCCTAATGAAATTTCAACACAAGAACAAATACCGACTAAAATGAAGAAACAAGCATTCGCCGCCGTTTTCTGTAACACGATGTACGTTATAGGAATTGGAGCCAATAAAGACGAAATCTGGAAGTACAATTCAGCCTCTGATTGGGTGAAATGCGCATCTTTAGTTCAAGCTCGCCTTGGACACAGTGCTGCATTTATCGATGAAGTATTATACATCTGCGGAGGATTTGTGGGTTCTAATAACAGCGTTCTAGACAGCGTCGAAGCGTACAACGCAGTCGCTGATATATGCACGATTGTTGGAAAGTTGGTTCATGGTGTTAAGAATTCAGGAAACTGTGTTCCGTTCAAGAGTTCAATTTATATCTTTGGCGGAGAAGATAAAGCTGACAACAACGTTCGACATGTTCAAATGTACGACACTAAGCAGAACATATGCACTCTTCTTTCGAAACCAATGAGCCGCGGTCAAAACTGGATGCGCGCTGCACTTTTGGATACCTCCGCGATTTTATTTGGACGTTTCACATGTTTGATATATAACTTCGAGACAGAAGCTTGGCAAGAACGAAAACAGTTCAAGACCGATGTTTACCAATTTGGTTTGGTTCTCGAGAATGAAAGAGTCTTTGTTATCGGAGGAGGAACCTACGAGAGAGATCCTGGTGGCAAGAAGACATGGAAATCTAGAGACGACGTACGTTATGTTCCCCTCGATAACATCCTTTATGATAAGCCGATTGAGTGGAAGATTCACGCAAAATTGCCGAAACCTACATGCGTACACGGTTATGCAAAAATGCAACTACAGGTCTAGCTAATTATATTGAGATTTCTCAAAGCCAATGGACGAATTTTTATGAATGCACGTAGTTTTGCTGTGATTACTTTTAATGATTGCGCAATGTTATTTTAAGTGAGTGATTATTTCCAATAGCGGTCTTAAGGCCATACTTTATCCAAGATTAACTTTCAATTGCCAATCGATTGCGTCGTCTGCTCATAAGCCACTTTACAGTTTGAGAACTGCAATTTACATGGGATAAAATGCTTGTATGAGAAAAGGTAGACTGAAGTGCGAATCTATGTCTGAAAAGAATTTTTCGATTTTCGCCAGATCTGATTCCGATTAGACTTAGTTTGTCGGTGAAAGCAAGAAGAACGACAAAAGGTGCTTTGACGTAGGACTCCCAGTAATTTAGTAGAAGCTGATGTCACGCTAGGTGTAAACAGGTTCAGTGACAAAATTCTATCATACCAACAGCGTTAATAGATGTGATATGGTGACAAATTAAAACGCTTGCTTCTATTATACTCAATTTCCCTGCGTATCTTTACTTGAGTTAGTAAGTGTAATATCTGTACTTGCCGAGTCCCCGCAGTATGTCTCCTTGATTGTCTTACGGTCTTTCGCTAAATATTCTTGTTGGCTACCTATGTTGGTCATAGTTACTCCTCCCGTTATCCAGAAATCTATTCACTTGTGTGTCTACTTGCAATATCTTGACTCGCGGTTTCCCCGCGAGGCTTCTACTTGCGGGACTAGCTGCAGAATTTCTTCTTGTAGAGCTAACTACATAATCTCTTTTCGAAAGATCTGCCCATGGTTCGTTCCAGTGTGTAAGAAAGTACAGTTGCTTCAGAGAAAGAAGTGATTAATTCCTCATTGTTCGACAGTTGAATCAAATTTTAACATGATAGATTGTGAAATCTTAGTAGTGTGTTTATAAAATAAATAGGCCTAGGCTACACGTGCCGGAGATTGGTAGAACGACCTGATTTGGACCCGATGGTCGATTGCTTATGGTTCTTTGAAGAGGACAGAGGATGCCCACTGGTGTACCATTTTCAGACACAGTCAATGCACTTGGGGTAAGCGTGGACAGTGGGATAACATTCCGACCACACGTGGCAATTCTTTGTAAATCTTTTTTCTCTCACGTCGGGGTATACGTCCCATCAGGTCGGTTTTGACGAAGAAAACGTCGCATGCCATGACCTGTTCACTATTCCTAAATTATTGCTAAATTATTATTAATATTATTTTAACGTACCGTTATCATTTATTGTACTCATTAAGCAAATGTATGGTTGACCATGAATTTATAAAAAAGGCAGGGATACAAGGAAGAGCCTAAAGGGACCAAGCCGATCAACGAAGCCCCGCTATTAAGGCACACCCATAATCGTACCACGGAGTTAAGCAATGATAGGCAGGAGCAAACATATTTACACGCATAATGAAAAACTTAACTAGTTAACTATGTTGCTCGTGGTAGGGTCATGCACCAGATAGATTGGTGCTTATGCGGTTCTTGAAGGAGAGATTTTATTTCTTCTCCACTTTTCTTTTAAATAATTCTGTATAATTTCACTCCGTTCTCTATAACAGCTACCTCTTATGTTGTCCTCCAGTTTTATTTGAAAGAAATCGCCTGAGAAATCATAACCCTACGTAAATTAACTGAATACTATCAAAAAAACTAATATTTTTCAGTGAGCTCCAAATAGACTAACAATCTAAACGTTTTTGAAGAAAAACCACAGGTGTTAGTGCAAAAATGTATAGATCTGTAGTTATCAGCCGATTTTATTGATTAATTGCGAATTTCGGAATTTTTTAAAAATTCTTTTAAAATTTTAAACATTGATGTGTTTGATTGATGGTAAGTGAATTTTGCATTCAGCCCTTACATGGGGCAATTGTCCGATGGGGGAACAAATGTCCGGGGCAAATGTACGGAGGGGGCAAATGTTCTACACTCATTTTGAAAACATGCAACCTTATTTTTAGATATGAAGTTGTAAATCTTTGCAGCAGCAGATGGCAACATGAACAAAAACAAGAAATTAAGGAGGATAATGTGACCGATTGCCGGTTCTTTTGCAGTAGTACTAGACTATTAACTTCTTTCATAGTCTGAAACAGTTAATAAAATTAATTATTACTTTATTATTATTATATACCCTTACGTTATTATTAGTTACAATAACTTACAAAGTTTGTTAAAGACTTGAAGATTACCCCCTTAACACTCAAAATAAATTTCACCTCCTCGCTGAAATTGAAGACATTTGGCTCCGGATCCCCCCCTATCTGGACGCCCCTGCTGAGTTCTATTATTGAGATCATGTTCACTCATTATCAACCACATTGTTGACAAACCATAAACCTTTAGTACGGTTAGTTGCATGTTGTCTTAGATCAGCGCGGTAATTAAAATTTTTCTAATCATTGGCTAATGGTTGAGATGCCAACAACACTGAATTCGACCAGTGGCTCTTATGTGGAGAATCTTTTTTTCTTAAAAGCGACTTATGTTTCAGTAGGTAAACGTGTGTCTACCAATAATTATCTTAGTTAACATCGGCCACCAGAGCACTTAGCCTATATGGTCTTACGCCGAGAAACGTAAGGGGCCATATTAATAATATTGACACAGATTCCCGTCAGATACGCTCGACTTGATAACACATATCCACGATCGTACAACATATTGCAAGTTGGCAGTTGCTATAGGTACTTTATGGTTAAGTAAGTGGTTGCCAATATGATGCTACAGGATCGAACAGGGCGGATGAGAAACTACTTATCACTGGAGGAGCTAACCAATATTATTTTCACAGCGTGCAAGCAGACGCAAGCCATGAATAGTAAACCGGGCAGAATTTTGGGGAGGATCTATTAAAGAAGTGCCTACCTTACTTTCTATCTGGATCCATGTCCAGTTTCTATGGAGATATCCACTGCGCATATAAAGCGGATTCAATGAGAACTCGCATATTCAAAGGCAAGTTGATAGGCAACCTGATGATAGGCAAGCAGGATCAAGATAAGAAGAGTGAGCTCGTAGTCTCATACAATCTTTTGGTCAACATTTGCTAAGGTTAGGGTAATTGGTTACTTGAATATCAGTCTCTCTGGGCCATTGCTACAGACACTATCATCAGATTGGTCAATTAATTATAGCGTTTGGTCTCTAAGTTAACTATTAACATATAGGCCTAGGCTAATATTGTGGTTTGATTTGATGGTGACTTATAGAGTTGTTTCTTTTTGGTCTTTCGCTAGCGAGGAATTAAAATAACGATGCATCTGTTTACACGGGATATAGTAAAACCTACACGTTTATATTTAGGGGTGATTTTTACTCCACTGCCATTAATTATTGTAAGCACGAAAGCAAGAATCTTCGACACTCTTGAAATCAAACACTACATGTAACTATTGTAGGCCTACAGTGTAGTGGCCTACACAAGTCTAAGCAAGAAAAGTCTTGCAATAAGAACAGTCGGAAACTTTATGCAACTAGAGGTTTAATCCTTTAAAATCCGACATCGTTCAACAGCACAGATCAAGGGTAAGTAGGCCTATAAGAGAGTCATCCCTACAAAATATGTCTGAGACATAGGCCTATGTTGAATATATATTATCAGCAGAGTTTGGCATTATTGTTCCTTCGCTGCCGCAAGACCCAGCGTGTGGAACGTTCTTCCCTATCGTGTGTAGAATGCGCCATCTTTAGAGACGTTCACATCCAGCCTAAGACTTCTTTTCAAATTTGTATATGACTGTCATTGGTTGATTTTTGAATTCTTGTACAACGTCTTTTTCTTCGGCCTAGACTATGTTACGCGCTTGTATGGAGTGTAGTCTTATTATTGCAAATTATTATTTACAGCTCAGCGACATCGCATAGGCTACAACGATTGCCTGTATTTAGCTCAACGCCTCTAAAAATTCAGCCTCATTCACATCAGACAAGGCTTGAGATGAGCAAGGGTCAACGCG
Source organism: Bimastos eiseni (assembly GCA_959347315.1). Classification (NCBI taxonomy): domain Eukaryota; kingdom Metazoa; phylum Annelida; class Clitellata; order Crassiclitellata; family Lumbricidae; genus Bimastos; species Bimastos eiseni. The sequence continues at coordinate 2,028,990 of OY365812.1, read as the reverse complement.
AGGGCCTCGTTGATAATTCATTAGTGGCTTTCAATTCTGGACTTTGTGCACATCGACTTCTTTCAGTATAGTTACTTTTATTTACCTTGACTTTAGTTGGTCTTAGGAAATTCACTTAGAATGTAAATTGTGATCGTAATCTCAAGACTTTTACAGCACCCAACATGCGAAGTCGAGTCAACAAGCTTTGAAGTTAATTAGCTCTCTCACTTAGGTTGATCACAAGTACTCGACTTTCGTTTCTTTAGTCTAATCACACTCGAATGAAACCACGAATAGACCAAATTAAGCGATGAATAAGCCTACACGTAAAGAGTTAAGAGTAGAAGCACTCTTGTGCTAAATAAACACTTAGCCATTCTTTGATAAAGCCATCAGGACTCACAAATCGTGTCACCGCTTGTCGTGTGCACACATTTGCGTATTCTGAGCTAACACGATCAGTGTTTTCGCCTCTAAACAATCTGCTGCGAGAGGATCGACCAACATGTAGGCCTACGAACGTTCAGATTTTTAAGATAAATAAGATAATCATTACTGCCTTAGGCGGGTATTATGCATGTAACTTGGTCGAAATTAATAGAGTTCATAGGGAGGTCTAGACTAAAATCTGAATGACGAAGATCAACTGACAACACTAGACGGCAGCAATAAGAGTGAGCACGTCAAGTCTCAATTTCGCTTGACCCAATTGTTTATCATGACAAATTATTAATAGGTTTAGAATCATGAACTAGTCATTGTAAACATTATCCATAACAATTCTAATCATAAAACAGTTTAAGGGCCTACCGTTTATATTTTTCTTACCTTAGTGCAGCCTCAAAGTCAAACCACCACTTGGTCTCAATGAACGGCGTATATAAAAAAGAACATTCTACAAGACCATAAGGTAACGTCACTATGCCAATATCTTCGTTCATTGAACATCAGATAAATTTCACCCACTGGCCAATTGGTTATAGCGGTCGGTCTGTAACGCGTAAAGTGTGGGTTCGATTCTCGTCCGAGGAATTACTATGTTGGGACCTTGAGCTAGTCCCTCGCGCACAATTGCTCTGGAGTACAGAATTGTACGGTCGAGGCGTGTGCACGCACTTCTGAATGAATTGTAAGAGGGGCAATATAAATTTGCAGTTGTATTGTATTGTGCATTGACATATCGCATCATCCGGGGTACTGACCAAAGGGCTTGCTTGCCTTTGGGCCGAGAACTACATGTAAGACATTGTAAGTATCATCATCACCAGCAGCAGCCTCATAAATATTGTCATCGTCAATATCAAATACATTTAATCGCCTTCTTCTTGCTCCTCCTCCTCTTCATCATCATCAACATCATCATCGTCTTTGGTTTTTTTGCACTTTTGGTTTGGATTAAAGGTTTTGAAGCGGTAATGTGACAACAAGAATTTTCAATTCTCTGCAGATAGAAGGAAACTGGAGACATGGCACACATATTTTTCAGCTACCAATACCAAAACAAGGAGATCGCTGTGAAGGTGCATGATGCATTGAAGTTTCGTGGATTTGCGACTTGGATTGATATGGATGACATGGGTGCGTGCAACTTGCCTCTTGTCTAACCCTCAGAGGCTAACCTTTAAATAAATCACATATTGGGTAACCCGGGGTGAATTTTTCACCCCACACTATCTGTTGTGTCCGGCATAAAATTGTTCGAAGAGGAGGCCATGTAAAGACATTAATTATGCCTACAGAGCAGTAGATTCCCCTCCTTCCTTGTCTATCCAGTCAGCAACCAAAGCCCGTTAAGAATTTCTGTGCGCCACATAGTGAAAACCGCAACGAAAGACATTTAATATTCTATTACATTATTAATTAAGATGTTCAATTCAATAACTAGGTAGTCAGATAGACTCTGTTGACAGACCTTGTTTTTGGTTTAGAAAAGTGTGCCAGCGTGCCTTGAAACGGTATCCGGCATACACGATTATTGAACTGATGATATACTCTAGTGAATTTGACATGGCAAGGTCGTGAAATGCAGAAATGTGTTTTGAATCTTGATCAAAATAAGCGGATAGATCAATCGGTCACCACGCGGGGACTATGATTTAACTAAATTTTGATCTGAAATGTCTTGAGTTATCACCAGTAATTTATTTAGGTATGAGCTGACAAACTATAGGCCTAATATGGGTGCTCACTGTTCATGTGGGTGACAAATGCAACTGTTGACTGATTTTTTTTGGACCGTGTGTAGAGGAGAAATCGGCGCTTGGCTCTATAGCAGTTACCATTGAGAACGCATCTGTTGTCATCATGTGCTTGTCAACAGAGTACCAGAACAGCCCATACTGTAGGACAGGTAATATCATCTGACGATGGTCACTTGTAAGAGAAAGTCATCATTAGTTTTAGCCTATCAATGGTCATAATTTTATGAAGTCTATCGATGGCTGCTTAAAACAGCGAATGAATCTTGAATGGAATGAATTAGGACATCAAACGTCTCCATGGTTCAAGTATTGTGTCCTGAAAACGTTGGATATAATATACAGCTGGAACTGCACAAATGACATCAAATCAAATAATAATTATTATTAATAATTAATAATAATTAGTCTTCTCCTTCCCCTTACCTCTCTCAGTAGGCCTGCTACGGTTCAAGACACCATTCAACTTGTTGTCTGACCCTTTGAGTCTGTTTTCACTTTCACCTGCCTTTCGCTTTTATTTTACCACGCACCTGTGAATTGCTTGGTTCTCAAGACTAACCTTTCTTTAATTGCTTGGTATGAATCGAAGAATTTCGACTATGACCAAATGCTATCATTATTCTCAACAAGCATACATGTATGTACGATTTAATGGAATTCTTGTAGATAGGGCATGCAGTGGAAACGTACGTGTGGCCGTGTGAGTTGCGCCGTTAAATTAAGATAAAGTTGGCAGCAACACTCAACTTATTGGTAGAGGCCTAAAGTTTCAGTGGATTATTCTCAGAGGGAAACAAACGAGTGGGGTGCTCATTCATTACTTGTAACATTATTTCAGAGGACTTATATAGCGCCCCTCGAAGATATCCCCTACTCAGAGGCGTGACCAGCTCAACACGCAAGGTAAGGAACGGTTTTCGTATGCTTAAAAAGGTGCAGACGCTAGGTCTATGGAGAATCCCAAAGAATCTAGATGAGTATCTTGGTCCTTGCCAGAATCCCAATAGATTAAACGAAATACGGAGATATGGAGGAAGGTTACTACACGTGGTCGGTCCAACCACTGAAAAAGCACGACGGTACGTGCATCTTGGAACAGCGTGCAGAGGTAGCAACGAGTTGATCTCGAGACACTGAACGGAGATTTCCACTGCCCGCCAATCTGAGATTGGACAATTAATCTCCCTAAACAAGGCAACTGGTGATGCTAGGCTCTATCCGAAATCTTAAATTCAGTGAACAAGCGGTTGGGCAACCAATTGATGAAGCACGTCAACATTTATACCATGAGACACGATCAAATTTTCAAACAAGGTTGATCGGACAATTTGCGTGTGTGCATTTGTTGAGGCGTCGAGATGGTGCATAGGCCCTATTATTTTCGAGCGTGTGGCCTACTGAAGAAGAGCTGATTAATTATTGTGCCATCGCAGCGGTAACGGTGCCCAATTTATAAATTATTTGTTCGTTTTCAATCGTCTGGAGTAGAACTATTTAAAAATTAAAATTGAACTAAATGCATCGTTAGACTGTTCTTTGACTATAATCTATCCCCACATTTCGCCTCTAAGTTTAACCTCTCCTCCGCTTTCACTCTCCTCTGCTACTTTCCATTCACGACTGAAAACCGAACTCTTCAAGGTGTCCTATCCAGATTCTATTTCTGTGCCACCACATGACCACCCTCATCATCGACTATCACCGTAGCACCATGCTGTCTCCTCGGCTTGACTTCCTGGATTTCGATCTGGCAACGGAAGGAAACGAGAGGATTGGCTATTTCGGACTTGATTTGGCATAGCGTCGGTTAATAAGCTGGTCTCCCTGACGTGGCTTTTGTGGGCGCTGAGAAATTTTCGAGCATTTGCATTACATCTAAATCGATTGCCTTGTGCGTGTAAGTGTTTGTTGTTATGACTTTTCAATATTTTTCGTTTCTGTGTTCACTTTTGCGTACCAGCAGTTGGTTCAGCTTTGCTTTCATTTATGAACTGTTAAATTCTTTTCAGAGACCGAATATATTATTCGACTGAAAAAGCCAGTCATTCCAATTCTTGTTGAGGCTGGTTTCATACGATCTGGATGGCTGAAATTGGCTTTAGATTCACAGATAGAAATCGACTTCAGCGACCCAAAGAAATACGATGAGAAGTTCAGACAACTTCTCAGATATCTACTTGAACTGAAAGACTGAATTTAACCAATGAATATAATTTTCGATTATTTCCAAACTGACAACAACGCAGTATGATTAGATATACATATATCCATGATATGAACGAATAATCATTCGTTCATATCATGTTATTATAGTTACAAGTTATTATAGGAGTCGAATTTAACTGTCAGCGTCCATATATGGCCTCAATTACATAATACATCTAATTTAACCAACACCTAGCGATAGAGGGACTAGTCAAGCTTACGGGGATACGGGTAGGGCCTATGTAGCCTATAGGCTACATCAAACTCGGTTCCTCAGCTCTGCGTCTCAGTGGGTTATCCAATAGGCCTCTACTCTACGGCCAAGTACCGCTCAGCCCCTTAGCTGCCAAGAGAATCAATGATAGATGGCATATGCTATTCACGAACTTAGTTGCGTTTATAAGTCACTGTGTATGAACTGCAATTGCGCCGTCGAGGCGTGTGCACTTCTGAGCAAAAAAGATGTTGGAAGAAGGGCGGTATCAAATTTCAAGAATTTCAATTTCAAGAATTTTAAATGACACCAAAAAACTAAACTCTTAGCCTATGCCAAAAAAATTATCAGTGCGTAATAGGCCTAGTTGAATCAAAATTTAACATGACTTCAGTCAGCGAGTATAAATCCTAGTCGTGTTTTTGAAAGTAGGTCTATAGTTGTCCTTGGGATTCGGTAGAATTGACTTGATTCAAGAACCGATGTACATGTAGCTTATACATGGTTCATTGAGGATGGCAGAGAATTCGAATGTGCACTGAAGCGCTGACATGCGTATCAATTAGACTATCATGATTATTACTATATTAACAAACAGACATAGGCACGGTACCAGAAAGTTCGTAAAATACTAACAAGCTACACATATGCAAACATGAAAACGATTCCATATTATAAGTTCGTATTTCGGCAGCCAAGTTCAAAGAACCAAATATTCCGGGGACGGTGGACCTATGGAGCGTCTCACTGCGTCTTCTACTAACAGTCTACGCTCCAAAGGAGACAGTCAACTATAACGCTAGGCTCCTCAGAATCAGATTTCTGAATATGCTGCGGTTTTATTAGACAAAATTTATTAGCTTAAATGTATGAAATTTCTAGGTGCACCGCTAGTTTAGTATGGAGTGACATGCTTTTCGGCTCTAAGTTCTGCCTTGAATGACTCATCAGTCATCACCGGTCATGTACCTACTTTGAATTCTTTAATCTTCTCAGAGGGATAGTCCATAAATCATAGACTACCAAATCGACTTCTTACCTACATTCCTTACTGTCCCTTGTTCAGACGTTTTGCCAACTTTATCGCATTTTAGAAACCTAGGTTTTGAATCGAATTCTACTACAGTTTGTAGGGCCTATCTTATGCGCCTATTAGTCCTAACTACGACCTATGTATACCTTACCCCTATTAGCGCCGGTGAATAAGCTAGTCTTCCTGACGAGAGTTTTGTCGGCGCTGAGAAATTTTCAAAGATTTATATTAGGCTACATTCAAATTCAAATCAAATAGTATTTTATTGTAACCAACAACCAAATAGAGTACATCTCAAACTATGCACAAGCAAATTTATATTGGCTACAATGGGAGCCCCAGAAGGGATGCGAATCCCGCTAAATAGGGACCCCCATGCAGCAACTATATCACACTAATAAATGGCAATTTATTTTTATTGCAAATTAATCCTACAACGCAACAAAACACAAAATGAAAAAAATGAACAAAGCTTAACTAAATGCAGTCATATGCACATTATATACAACATATAGTTTAATGTATAGTAGTGATTAGTAATTAATTAGGATTTACTGTATTTAATGATTTAGTGCATTAATGAATTGATCAGGAAGGCCCTAATATAAATTTTTGAAAGCTATAATATTACATGACACACAAATTAATTGTCCTCAACATTCAATTGCTAAATGCAACGCTAATTTAGTAGGGAATGCTGCTCGACTCTGAGTTCCACTGGTCACCAACTTTGAAGTCTTTAACCCTCTCAAAGGAATGGTCATCAAAAAAATCATCCCAGAATCGACTTCTTACCTAAACAGTGCATACACCGCGTGCAAGTTCTGCTTTGTACTTGGCCGATAAAACAGTCTGCTGCAAGAGGCAACTCACTTGCACAAATGTCCGTTTTGGATAAGATAATTATGATCAGTTAATTAATGTCCAGTCTATTTTCTCTCTAGGCAGGTCTTATACATAGGTCTACAGGTCATTTGATATAATGAGGTTCATAGGTTGGCTAATATCTGAATGAAGAAAATCAGCTGACAACATTATGCGACAGCAATTATAAGGCTGAGTAGGTCAAGTTTCAACTTCGGATGACATAATTTTATACGATATTTGATCCTGGTAAATTACTAATAGGTTCTGGAATCTTCGACTCCTGAACCAAAACAGTTCAAAGGTTCATATTAGCCTTACGCTGCTGCAGCTTCAAACTCAAGCGACGGTGTTTAATAAAAAAAAAGAATATCCAACAAGATCGAAAGGTTAACGTGACTATACTATATACATGTATCTTCGTTCATTGAACATCAGATAAATGGGGCACGATGGAGAGACTATTGGCAACATTGGTTAGAATGGTCCGTCTGTAGCGCGGGTTGCATAACAAGGTTTCGACCCGAATCCGATGAGTTACTGCGTTGGCACTGTGGGCAGGTCCTTAATTGACCGATTGATTGACTGACTTAGTATTTATTTATTTATTGCAAAAGAAAAAATAATTCTATATGGGCCTACCTGAAATACACAGGATAGATGGAGATGCACACTCTTTTAACGTTTGCACAAATTGAGCTGTGCATACTAGGTTTTATTTAGTTATATAAGCCTACCTACAGTTAAATTAGCATAATTTTATGCAATTTTTTTTAAATTCAATTATAAACTGTTGCTATTAAAAGTCTAGAGATTTCTTCAGCGCATAATTCGCGGGAACTACTTATAATCACAAAAGCTTGTACAAAACACATTAAAAAGGGGACACGTTGATTTTAGTTCAGAAACATTATGCACAACAGGCCGGCAAACTGTTATGGAACTCTTGATTGGAATTCTGCCGACTGGAAGAAAAGGAGAACGGTAAGAGAGTGGGTTGCTATTAGTAGGCATTTCAGTTTGGATGAACGGTTTGAAAAGTAGGCTAGTGTACGTGGGAAAAGATCCGATGACAGGCCTTTACAATTCTCTGTAGATAGAATTGAAGTCGAGAAATGGCCCACATAGTTATCAGCTGCGAACACCAATACAAGGAAATCGCTGGGAAACTGCATGATGCGTTGAAGTCTCGTGGGTTTAAGACTTCATTTGCTGAAGACGACATGGGTGACAGCAGCTTGCTTCTTGTCTACATGCCAATCGAACAGATTTATGACAGTTTATTGGTGAGATAATTTTCTTTGCCCTCCTCTACATCCCAACTTGGGGCTAGCACTACCTCTAGACGTTGACCAAACCGGGTGACAGAATGCCTGACAACCCTCAGCGAGCCACACTCACCATTTTGTAATGTGCTCTTTACAGCACATACAACAGATGTTTTTATTGATTTGCGATCAATAAATTTTGAAATTATTCATAAATAACAGGTGAGGTTGTTTATGCATACATGTAAGTCTCGCATGAATTTATTGCCAGAAGGCTTCGACAATTGGTTCAATAAAACACAATTCTAAACTGACCTATAATTGCAATGTTTTACAATTGGCGAGTACTTTGGACTGACTGACTGACTGACTGACTGACTGATTGACTGACTGAGTGAGTGACTGACTGACTGACTGACTGACTGAGTGAGTGAGTGACTGACTGACTGACTGGCTGACTGACTGACTGACTGACTGACTGACTGACTGACTGACTGACTGACTGACTGACTGACTGACTGACTGAATACTTCATTATTTTCAGGATAAAAACTGTCAGTTAATTGATTTAATAAGCCATAATCTATTTATAATAATTAGTATTAATTTATTAGCATCAGCAGCTCCTTTCATATAAAAATCAATAAGTTAATTAAATAGTTCTTTGCCAATTTGCATAGATTGCTAAAGTGACTTATTCTTATGTCTACACTTCTGTCGCAATTTTGGAATTTAATAGGAGTGAGTATTAGTAGGCATATCGTTTATTGCGACCAAAGCTACTATCACTGCTCTCGTCATTAATACTAAACTACTACTAATAAAAATTATCATGATTAGCCCATTATTTGTTTATCCAGATACACAAAATAATGGTCCATCATAATTTTAAATATATTTTGAGAATTGTTAAATTAACGGTTGTCTATGATTTCGTCTGTTCGTGTGTAGTGGGATCGGTGCTAGGCAGCATGGCGGAAGCCGTTGGGAACGCGTCTGTTGTCATCATGTGCATGTCAGAATCGTACAATCAGAGCAATAACTGCAAGAAAGGTTAGGAAATCCTTTGTATATATATATATATATATATATATATATAGTCATTGTGCTCTGCCCTATAAAATGCTTACAACAATGCATGCATTTAGCAATGAAACACTAAAACTGGTACTACCAAATCCTGACCAAATTCCTAAATTCACTAAACTATGGAATAGGCAGTCAATGGATCACACGGCAACACAAACCACGAGACATGGTCAAACTTTAGAAATGCTGTAGAAAAAGTGCACACGTCAACTGGATACTTCAGTGTCAGAAAATTCGGCTGAGTTGGTGCTTCGTGCTACTTATTGTTAAACCCAAACAGTGTGGCCGTTGTTTTGTTAATCAATGTATCTGAACCTAGTTACACGTAGCTACGAATGACATTAATGAGTTTAGAATCGTTTATTTCTTACCGGCATAGACTACGCAATCTCATTAAGAATAATAATAACTTAATATTCCAGCACCGAATTGTCTAGAGTATATCAAGACAATTCTGTAACTATGGCGCAATGTAGCCTTGTAATTGTATTATTGCGATGGTTTTTCTAAATTGCTTTTCTTTATTCATTTTGCGGACCGACAAAGTAGCACTCGTGGCCCAGCACCGGTACCCGGACCACAGCCTCCTCAAAGGTATTATTTTATGAACCGTAAAACAATTCCTTTCAGCGATTGAATACGCGGATATAAAGAATAAGCCAATTATTCCAATCCGTGTTGAGGCTGGCTTCAGCCCATCTGGATGGCTTGGAATCGTATCTGGTTCAAAGATGGTCATCGACTTCAGCAACCTAAAGAGATTCGATGAGCAGTTCAAGCAGCTCCTCGTGGAACTAGCTGCCAAGAAAATCAGTGAGAGTTAGTAATTTTTTTTATAAACTTCGATTCTACTTATTGGTGAGATCTTATTACATTATTAGCTCATATAAGAAATTTTATCCTTGCCGATAGTTTGATCAGAATTTAACATGACGTCAGTCAAAAGGTTGAAATTCGAGTGTGCTTCGAAAGGAAATAATAATTGTGCTCGTTATTGGCCGTATTCACTTGATTTGGAACTGGTGTATATATATATATATATTGTAATCCTACATTGAGTATGACAAAGGATGTGCACTAAAGCGTTGAATAACTTACACCGTACTCAGCTTATGATAATTAACATAGTTCGCCTACGTGAGTCCCACCAGCTGGAACAGCCTCCCCTTCCTCTTCGGAAGAGCTGCTCTCTACATACAGACAAATTCATAAACTATTACAGACGATTTTATTTCCGCAGCCAACTTAAAAGTGCCACCAATCAATGGGACCTCTGGAACGTCGTCTCCCAGTGTCTTCCAAACTCACAGGGGACAGTCGACTGCCAACGTTCAGACCCTGAGAATCAGATTTTAATACATCTGCTGCTTTTCTCGTGAGCAAAGATGATGGTCATAGATATAAATTGCAAGATGTACCGCTGATTTAGTATGACCGGCTGCTCGCCTGTGACGTCTCCAGCTCTGTCTTACCATCTGTCGCCTGCTTCTAGGTCTTTTTACTCTCTGAATGGCATGTTTCCTAAATTGACTTCTCATCTGTACCACCAGTGGCGCCGCTACCATTGAGGCGCAGAGGCGCGTTCTTCCCCTGTTTTTATATTTAAATTCTTTTTTCGCCTTTTTTGACAAATAACATGAGCAGCCCGGCATTGACAGCGTTACCACAGAGCCTGTTGAGAGCTTGCTGAAATCATTCTGCAATTTCAGAAGTTTCCCGCGTGATATTCGTTGCATTAAATTGTATACGCCTACTGTTAATTTGTATACACTATATAGTCGGTGATTTCCTCTTTGAATAGTACTATTCTTGCATCATTGTAATGGTATCGTCATAAACAAATGATTATTGTTACAATGCTACATTAGGAATTTAGGGAGTAAATACAGTAGCCCCACTCCTACTCCCATCATATCCAATCTACATCCTCTGACCGCTACTCCTAGCGACGCCACTGTGCATCACTCTGACTGTCCCATGTTCTAACGTTTCTCCCACCTTACCATGCACTTGACCAACCTATCGTTTGATGCAGTGTTTTTCCATCTTAAAAATAATTATTGCATCGCATTGTATAAAGCTAAAAATCGGTTTAATGCATTTAAAGTCAGCGTTTTAGTATTGTCACTTAAATTATTATATGGACAAACATAATCTCAGTTATTTACATATTTTCAGGAATGTCTGTTAAACTCTGTTGGTCGATAGGCAATACGAGGAATGAAATAAGAGAAATTGCTGAGCTCTGCTCATTACGTCCTAATATTTCGTTGTAGGCCCCTACTGCCTCTAGCGTTGATCACAGGGTGATGCAATAATTATTTCCCCCACTGTATTTCCACTCAATAGGCGGGTCTCATACATACAGGTAACTTGATCTAATGAGGTTAATAGGTGAGACAAAATCTAAACGAAGAAAATCAGCTGACAACATTAGAAGGCAGAATAAAGCCGAATAGGCCTAGGTCAGGTCTCAACTTCGGATGACCCATTTTTATGCGACATTTGATTCTGATAAATTATTAATAGTTCCGGAATCTTCGAATCCTGAGCAAATCAATGGAAATACTCTTCATTTCATCTTTTGAATCCTGGAACATCTCATCGTTTAAATTTTCGTACATTGTTGCAGCTTCAGAGTCTAACCACGTGGTCTCAAGCGAAGGCGGTTATTCGAAGAATATTCAACAAGACCGAAAGGTAGCGTAGGCCTAGCTATAATACTATATTGAACATCAGATAATTGGTTCGGTGGCAACATTGGTTATAGATGTCAGCTTGTAGCGCGTTGGCCTATGGTGCGATGTCAATCCTCCTCCTAGAGGTGACGGTGCAGAAAATTTCAGCAAGTCCTTCGAGCACAATTCATATGCAATACATAGGGCCTTCAGGTACAATGCACAATGTGGCTGCAATGGCACCATCGAGGCTTGTGTATACTTCCAAACTAATTATAGGAAGGGAAATATCAAATTACAGTTGTATTGTGTTGTGCATTGACACGCAACATCATAGAACATGACTTGAAGAAGTGAAACGATTGTGCATAAACCCATTATTTAATCATATTTATAATACACCTGCAAACGAAATCTGTGTGAGTCAGTTCTTGGTTCAGGTGCGTAAGCAACATCAATTTCACTTTACTAATATTTTTGTCTTGTGCGGTAAAATAAAAATAAATAAAAATTGTAGGTTTATTAAACTTAAATCTGCAACAAATTATCAATTATAGCCTACATGTATAGCATTACTGTAATAAATATAACCACAATTATAATCCTTTATTAGTTAAAGTTTAGACTTTGGTATATAATACAATTGGGATAAAGTAGAATGACAATGACTCAATTAGTGGAATTTTGAGCTTAGTCACAGACCTTCAATTTTGATTAAAGGTCTTGAAGAGAAATTGAGAGTCGGCGATGTGATTAGGCCTACATGTGATTAGGCCTACATGTGATTAAGCCTACATGTGATTAGGCCTACATTTGATTAGGCCTACATGTGATTAGGCCTACATGTGTTTTCAATTCTCTGCAGATAGAAGGGAACTACGTATATTTCAGTCATCACCACCAGAATAAGGAGATAGCTGTGAGGCTGCGTGATGCATGGAAGTCTCGTGGATTTAAGACTTGGTCTGAAAATGAGAATGAAATTGGTGAGAGCAGCTACTTCTTGTGTATATAAGTCTATATTTTAATCGAAAGGAGGGTGTGTTAAAAATTGCTTCTGTTCTATTTGAAAGATGATTATTTTCACATATTCCTTTATCCCAAAGTGGGACTGGCACTAACTGTGGGCGCTGGCTAGACCACGTGACACGAGGTTGCACTGCGTAGAGTACCCTCGCATTGAGAACTGCTTTTATTGAAACGGTCAGCTCAATAACAAAACCAGGTATGTACGTTGGCAAACCTAATTTTTGCTTGCAAAATTATGCCAGAGGACTTTATAATTGATATGCGACATCGGCCTACCTGGTTTTTTTAATTGAACGCTACGATATGATAAGGTCGTGAAATGCAAATATGAGTACGATAGTGAAATTAACTAGAGATCAATCGATCGGTCGACAGTCATACATGCTACATGTATGACTTGACTACATGTAAATTTGGATTATTTACGTTTCGAGCACTCATTCATTGTCGCGGGTTTCACTCTCGCCACTCCTTCTTCTTGATGACGAGAGTATCCGCTGGTTCTTTCCTCTATCACCAAGCTCAGCAACACGACTCACTTGATGGTTTTAATATGTATATTTAATTAAATATACACACCACTCATCCTATCTACACTTACTGGAGTTATTATAATCCTTTTGAAATGTTTCCCTGGTTTACGTTAGAGACGGAGTTCCCAACTACGTTGATTATCCTCCTCATCAGAACGACCTAGCGTCTCCCCCAGTTCCGAAACAAGTTCCCACTTCCTTGCTTGCTACGCTATATGAATCCTTCTAGAGGCGATTTCCTTCGCCATCCCAAACGCAAAACTCGTATCTCTATTGGACGACAGGTCACCTGCAGAAAACATTACTAAACCCTGGTTGGTCGGGTCTTGGCGTCCCTAGCGTAACGTCAGATTCCTAGGGGCGCCCAGTTACTGTTACTAGCGGCTGTTATGTAATAAGGCTGGGCCTTATTAGCGTAAATGAATTCCATTACTACAGTTATACCGCCTAACAGATTGCGCCGTTCGTATCGGAATTGTCCCCTATTCATGATCCGTGTCAACCAGCCGGTCCAGGCCAAATCTTCAACTGATTCATGAGTTTCTTGTCTGTGGGTCGTCGAGATGGAAGGGGTAGGCGTCCGCCTCGAGGTGTCGGGTTTCGCTGCTTGACACTCCGTTGATATTTGCAAATCCTTGGTGTCGGTATTGAGGCCTTCTGCTTCAGGCGAAGCCCATTGATGTCTCCCATCTCATGTGTCAGGTAGACATTCTCATCCGTAGTCCTCCTACGCTTCTGCTGTCGGCCGATGACTTTTATATAGCGCCATCGTCCAGAGTGACGCGCGTCACATTCATATATAGTGATTGACTGACAAATGCTATAATGCACAAGTGGGTGGCAAATGCTACAGTTTACAGATAATTTTGTTTGTTGGTGTGTCGTTTGTAGAGGAGTCGAGGCTTGAGTCTATGGTAGCGACCGTTGAGAACGCCTCTGTTGTCATCATGTGCTTGTCAACAGCGTACAAAGACAGTCCAAACTGTAAGCGTGGTAAGAAGATCATTCTTTGGAAAAAACAGTTTTCAGTGTTAGCCTATGCATGGTAAAGTAAAGTATTTCATTGGCTGATTACAAAGGCGAATGAATCATTAATTGAATTAATTGGGACCACTAACATTTCCGAAATTCACTTAAATATTGTGTAAGTTTAGGCCTATTGAAGCTTTGAATAAAATACACAATTGGATCTGTTCAAAAGTAATGACATCAAGTCAAATCCGATTGCGAGTTCTCTGCTCTCAGCTATAGGCTACTCCACCCACCATAGCAATAGGCCTACTCCACCCACCATAGCAATAGGCCTACTCCACCCATCATAGCAATAGGTCTATATGACCCTTTACCTTCTTGACGCTTCGATCTTACCTGCCTGTCAATTTTGTTTTAGCACATTGCCACATTGACTGCCACTTACAAGTTAATTCGTATCTACAGTCACTATTGCCAATTAGACCCTATATCGATAGTCTTGATTCGATAGTCTTGATAGTATTCTTTGTCATGACTTTTTCTTTTACTTTATCCACTTTGTGGTACAACACCGTTTGGGAAGCGCTGCCCCCAGCGGCAGATTATGAACTACTAAATCCTTTTCAGAAGCCGAATATACTTGGCGAATTAAGAAGCCGTTCATTCCAATCCTTGTTGAGCATGGCTTCAGACGATCTGGATGGCTCGAAATGACTACCCATTCAAAGGTTTCAATCGACTTCAGCGACCCAAAGAAGTACGTTGAGAAGTTCAGACAACTTCTAAGGGATCTAATTGAACTGAAAGATTGAATTTAGCCATTGAATATTATTTTCGATTATTTTCAAACTGACAATATTGCAACGCAGTGTGATTACATTACAAATATGGACCGGTATGAACGAATGATTACAAGTTATACTACAGGAGTCGAAATTAACTGTCGGCAGCCATATAGGGCTATGCGGCCCCCTGTACAAGATACGTTAGGTCTATAGCCTACATTTTATTTAACCTACGCCGTCTCCTATCGAATGGAGGACTAGTCAACCTTACGGCCGGGGATACGGGTATCGAACTCGGTTCCTCAGCTCTGCGCCCATTCAGTGTGTTATACGTTACTCTACGGTCACGTACCACGTGGCTGTCAAGAGAATCAATGAGAGATATTGGCCTCTACCATGCTCTGTGGCATATTTGCTATTCACGAACTTAGTTGCGTTTACAAGTAAATGATAAAAAATAAAACTCTTAACTTATGCAAGAAAATTATCAGTCCGTGATGGACCTAGTTGAATCAAAATTTAGCATGACTTCAGTCAGCAAACAGAAATTGTAGTCGTGTTTTAGAAAATAGCTCTCCTCGAGCAGAGGCGCGATCTCGTTTGACAGGTGAGGGAAAACCCAATGAGAGAGGTTAGAAATGTGGGGGACACACGTTTAACGTGTCCCCTCTTTGTGAAAAGTGGTGGGACATGTCCGCCTCGACCCCCTTGAGGTCCTCAGGTTTGGTAGAATTGACTTTATGATAAACGATGCTTTGTTCAGTATGGATGACAGAGAATATTATGCACTGAAACGCTGACTTGCTTACCAAACTCATGATTATTAAGATAGGCCTATACAAACAAACAAAAACATAGGAATGATTCCAGAAGTTCATACAAAACTAACAAACAACGCAGAAACAAACATATAAATGTCTGCATAAGTTCGTATTTGCGCAGCCAAGTTGAAAGATTTAAAATTCAGGTGACCAACGGCATAGGCCTATATCTCCCAGCAGCGTCTTCTACACGCCAAAGAAGACAGTTAACTGGCTACGTTCAGATCCTCAGAATCAGATTTTCTGAACATGATGCGCTTCTTGTAAGCAAATTAGCTATCTTAAATGTATAGGCCTAATTCTACAGCTATGTAGGGCCTAAGTGTATCTACGGCGCCTAAACTACCCCTCTGCATGTAGGCCTATGTTACTTAGCATGTTTTGCTCCCAACTTTAAGAATTAGGCCTACGGTATACAAAGAGGTTTAAAACTTTCAAGGAACTCTCTAGATTTGTATCTTAATATTACAGTGATCACTACCAATAGCGCACTTAATTACTATACTCTATAAATTAACAATTGGATGTAGGCCTACATGTATGTATATATAAAAGACAACGGGTTACACTGAGTCCCGCAGCCATGGAAGGTAACTGTTGCACAGGCGGCGTCCAGAGAGGGGGTCCGTAGGCAAATGCCTCCAATTTCAGCTAGGGGGAATTTTTTGCGTCTTGTGGGGGGGATATCTTGCCTTCCTGGCACTTGGAACCGGGCGTTTGCCTCCATCACTCAGAGGGGATTGATGCCTCTGACTTGTTGAAACCACACTGTGCTCATCGAGGATACAAACTGTCAGCTCTATAACTTTTGGAGTTGGAAAGGGATTAAGCAATTCCGGGTGGTCTCCGAAGCAACCCATCAGTGAAGAAGTCTCGTCCGGATCATATAGAGTTCCGCTGAAGATGAAGATAGGTGGGTTATAACCGTTGACTTTAGAATTTTGTCTAGGTCCTATAGATTAATGACACAATTATTAAGTGGTTAATGACTAATAAACTCACTATAATTACAGATTGTGGAGGCAGAGTATTTAATTAGCCTACGCTCCATCACCTAATCAACACCTAACATTCAACCATAGATGCCTTTGAGATTGTCCATTGATCAGAATGATGTCCATGATTGTCTATTTATAGACCCACCCTTAGATCCTTGTAGGCCCTACAAATAGATCTCCAATTGAAAAGGGTGCCACTCTCCTGCAAGCCTGCAACTGCCAAATTGCAATTAATTAACTCACCATAATTTGAAAAACTAGAACCGAAAATGTCAATTTTCCGACCGGAAGTGGAATTAAACGACCGGAAATGGAATTAAACGGATACTCGAGTAGTACAAAAATTACTCGAGTAATTTTTTGAGTCAAGTAGTCGCGAGTACAGAAGTTCCCGCGCAGCCTTAGCCAATTCTTAGGCCGTAGCCGTAGACTGATTAGACTATCATCGCATTCGGTTCGGACTTGCGCTCAATAGTAGGCCCATGAATCATTTATCCAAAAAATTTCCAATGTGCGAATATGCACTTGTTAATAACATGAAAACAAAAATAAACTAATAACCTTAAAACGTTTATATGGCATTATAAAAGATGGTAGAGTATATTAAAGGCTTTTTCAATAAGTAATTTGTTGGTTAGATCGTGATAATTGAAGTATAGAGCTACAAAAGCTCACTTGAGAAGTTGTAAACCTCTTGATACCGTAACGACTTGAAGTCAGACGCTGCACACGCCTTGCACTAGGACACATCGCGCTGCAACAGAAATTCTTATTAGTACGGTAGCTGACCTAATTTTGACAAACTTGTGTGTAAAATCGGAGTACAAGGGCGTGGAATTATTTATCCCGTTAATAAATGGGGGTTTAGCGTTAATTCTTCATGAATATACCGCTTCGAACAGTTTAAGATGCTATTAAAGTTGTTTGTAATCGTGTCGCTACTCTGTTTTGCGGCGTTTGATCGACTTAAAGCCGAATCCTACACGGTAAAAACTTCGTCTAAAATGTCGCGTTCATCGTCATAGTTGATAGAACTTCCAATACAGTCCACTGCATAGAGCCAACGTGTGACTAGGTTTAGGCTAAAACACGATAATTACCGCAACTGTACTGACCTATTTGGTTGAAATGAGTTTTTGGTGCTTGAAGCTGAGTCGCCCAAGAACTTCACAGTTTTAACTTTAAATTAAAATAAATTATAATTGTCAAGAAGAGGCGAATTGTTTTTAAATTTTTAAACTTTCAATAAACGTTTATTATGTTGATGATCTAACGAAATTGAAGTTCTCATGTCGGTTATAGGTTGGATTTTGTCTTATTTTTAGTTGTGTTTAGTTGTGAGTTTGATTGTTTTATTAAATGGGTATTGGATTTGTATAGTTAACTATTTATGAATTTCTAAATCACCTCTCATTGTACAACTGAATCAGAGGTGCTCCTAATGCGAAAGGTTCCACGTGAAATAAATTAAAGAGTTCAACAGAAACACGAGTACCCCAGTTGAGAATACAGAGCGAGTTGTAGTGGAAATATTGTTCAAAATCAGTGGGCCAACAGATACATAAACACAGCATTGGTCTACTTTACGTTATTAAGGTCGTTACTTGCTGCTGCAGTTCTTGGTTCATGGACAAAATGTTCATGACCAAAAAATTATTATTCGCTTACTGTATTTGGTAAAATAGAAATTGGATTGACAATAATAATGCTCGCTTTAATTGAAGTTTGATTGATGAATAAAATTCTTCCTCAAAAGATGATGTAATAGAGGAAAATAATACTTGCTGGAAACGAAGTGGATTATCGACAAGGATTTTTGCTCACAATACATAGAAGCTGGTTTGATTAAAATTATTGTTGCTGAATTAGAAGTTGGATTAGCAAGCATCATAATCATCAATCCAACTTCTATTTCACCAAAGTAAATGGATGAAAAAGAACTTTTTGTCAGTGGTCTGTTTGTCCTTAACTATTTGTCAGTGAACCATGTTGTCGTGCAACCTTTCTTATTCTGTGCTTCTATATCGCAAGCTATAGAGCAATAATAACAACAACGCCGATTTACAGTGCACCGTAAACGCAAAGACCATTATGTATCTTGTGGGCTTGTGCACTTGGATGCATCTTGATGGGCTAAATAAATAAACTTGTTTTAACAACTTAAATTGATTGGTGTGTTTAGGAGGAGGAGCAGAGTGGGGACGATATTGATTTCGACCAAGAGAGGCTTCCAGATGGAACGAATGACTTGGATGATGAAGACATTGAAGCCTCTGGAGGTCGGTGGAAATCAGTGTTAAATGACGCTCGTATTAAGTTACACTATTAAGACCAATTGCATCATTTTCTTCTGCAGATATTAATGGTATTATTTCGTTAATCATTGTTGTATAATTTGGGTATCTTCTACTCCTACTCCAATTGCTATCACTACTACTAAATTGCTACTTCTGCTACTAATATTATTTCTAAAATGCTACTACTACTAGCAATACATTTGCACTCCTGAGTAGTTGCCTCGAAGGGGCGCTGTATACATCTTCGGAATGAAAAATCTTCATTGTGAATGAATAGTTATTATTATATATGAATGTGACGAATAAAAGTGCAACAATAAAGATAGTAATGAAGATAAATTAATAATTAAATAAGATTGATTGTTGTTTAACTTTGATTGTATTTGTGGGGTAGCAACAGATCGGTCTGAAATCTTCTCAAGTACCATTGTCATGTAGTACCATTATCTTATGTTCCCATTATCATAATGCTACCATTGTCATGTTGTACCATTATCTTATGTTGCCATTATCATGATGCTACCATTTTCATGTAGTACCATTATCTTATGTTGCCATTATCATAATGCTACCATTGTCATGTAGTACCATTATCTTATGTTGCCATTATCATAATGCTACCATTGTCATGTAGTACCATTATCTTATGTTGCCATTATCATAATGCTACCATTGTCATGTAGTACCATTATCTTATATTGCCATTATCATAATGCTACCATTTTCATGTAGTACCATTATCTTATGTTGCCATTATCATGATGCTACCATTTTCATGTAGTACCATTATCTTATGTTGCCATTATCATAATGCTACCATTGTCATGTAGTACCATTATCTTATGTTGCCATTATCATAATGCTACCATTGTCATGTTGTACCATTATCTTATATTGCCATTATCATAATGCTACCATTTTCATGTAGTACCATTATCTTATGTTGCCATTATCATGATGCTACCATTTTCATGTAGTACCATTATCTTATATTGCCATTATCATAATGCTACCATTGTCATGTATAGCCATTTTCAAATATTACCATTATCATATATTTTCCCATCATCATATATTTTCCAATCATCATATATATCATCAGTGGCGTCGCCTCAATGAAGCGACACCACTGTATACTACCGTACAATACCGTCATCATATAATTACCATTGTAATGTATTACCATCATCATGTATTATTACCATATATCTTGTATTACCATTATGGTATATTACCATTATCATAAATCACAATTACCACAGTACAGATGGTATCAATCAATGGATCCATTCAAGTGTGAAACCAATGATTAAAGATGGTAGTCTTAGGTTTTAGAAACCTGGTCTCTATTAAAAGGCTGAGGAGAAGCAAATGTGGTCTGTGGTAGGTGAGCAAATTGAAACCAGTGAATTTTAAGTGTAGACCCAACTGACATAAAAGCTCCAACAGACCGATGGAACACTTAATTTACATGCTAAGTGTCTAGTAGGGTTCGGGATGGGCCACTTCAACTGTTGGAGGTGTGTGCAAAGAGACACTGGCGCCAAAGCCCTAGACTGGTAGTTGCCAAAGCTATAGACTGTCCTGTGATATTATTCACTAGCCATGTGGACAAATGTTGAGTCACTGGAACTCAGTTGTTAGAGTCTAGAATGTCTTTATTGCTACAACCATTCATTGGCAGCTTAAAGCTTTTGAAGTTACATAGTTTATTTTGTGACTGTTGTAATGTCTGTAACTGGAGAAAACTTTTAATGTAAGTGGTGAGCGTTTGATGAATGTCGTGAGCAATCGGGCAAATGATCAGAGTGTGAGACACTTGATGACAACAAAATAAGCCAACTGGTACTAGGGGAGCATGATGGACCCTTCTTTGTACATTGCAAAAATCAGACTCTAGAAGAATCCTTACAGATTAAGTGAGTTTTATGAAATCAAAGATATTCCTGATAATTAGAAAAGAATCTTTAAGAGAATCTACATATATACAAATATCCCACCATGGAGTAATATTTGTCATTGTCCACGAGGTCTAAACGGAGGTTAAATTGTAGACTCGAATGGTTTGGACTTTGGGAGGGATTTCCGGATGATTGTAGTGTTTGTGTGGACCTGCAGGTGTGAGTCAATCTAGACACTTGACTATTGCACTTTCCTTTCTATTCTATTTAACAGTTGTGTGGTGTATGTCTAGACATTACTATGGCACCTTCTAAGTGCCTGCCAAAATGATATTAAAGTCATAAAGAATATAACAGTCAATTAATCAATCAGTAAGAGCAATATGTTCAGATAATAAGAAGTTATGCTGTTGGGCTCTGTCTATCTGTCTGCCTGTATCTCTGTCTCTCTGTCTGCCTGTATCTCTGTCTATCTGTCTGCCTGTATCTCTGTCTCTTTGCCTGTTTGCATTGTGTTGACTGTAACTGTTTATAAATTGCTAAAGATAACTCATGGTATATGGGACAGTTGAATAGGTCTTCATGAATAGACCTTCACTGGTTGGGTCATATGTGTCGGCAAGAGACTGCCTGTGGAGACCTTCCCCAGCTACACCAGCAATGTTCATGCATAGACATTGTGCATATACATTTTTGGAACTCTAACCTCAGTTCAGCTAGCTAAAGATCTGCACTTTTCAGCCCACTTTAAATGTGCTACAAAGTACTGATAACCATGAGCTGATGCTGGTACTCCTCACTGATGTAAGTTGTGGTTAGAGATGTGTCCGCTGTTGGAAGATATCTTCATAGTAATTAAATTAAGGTTCTTGAGACAGTTGTAATTCCTCCACAATCTCTGTGGTTTCCTTTCCGGAAAAGTATGATCCAGAGATACAGGGAAGCAGGATGTAAACGGAATGTTTTCGTTATACCATCAAAAGCAAAACCCTTGGACTTTTTAAGTAAGCCTATGTCAGATGTTTTCTTTTGATTCGGATGTTGTCACTGTTTGATGATGCCAATGGGGCCATTTACATGATATTTAATACCTAATTTTAGACCTGGCTGGCCATATATGTTTTCATTCCTGGGATGAGAAGGTTGTTCTGATTGCATACATATTTATGACAGAAAACACTGTTCATATATCTTATCCCAAATCCTCCCTTTTCTCTTTATCCCTTACTTCCCTTGCTGCTTCAATTCTAACCAGAATTCACCTTAGTCGTCTGACTGTCTACATACCTTACCGATTTGGTTCTTGAGCTAATGTGTTTTGCCCACTCCACTCCCATCAAAACTTTTTGCAAGTGTCTGTGAATTGGCAGTAAATCCACGATTTTGCCTTTTGGTTGCAGTAGAAGAATTTTCTCGCTTATATACTCAACGATACAGACTTCCGTCAGATCTGCAAGTCTTCTTAGATAGCGATTCTGAGTGCAGTTTCTTCTGGGTGGCTATTTTCGAGGGGTAACGGACAAATGCCCCTCCAAACAAAAGCGCCCCTACCTAGGACAAGGGCCCCTCTGGCTACGCTCCACAACAGAAGATAAATAAATGACTTGTCATGGTTCGTTTATACTGTGCTTGTAATCAATGACTGTGAAGTTGGATTGATGATGAATATATTTTGCATTCAACCTTTTGTATTACATAAAATGGAGGTGGGCTTTTGTCCAGGAGGCAAATAGCTTACATTATCAAAATATCCTACATTATTGAAATCTCCTACATTATCGAGATGTCCTACATTGACGAAATGTCCTACATTACTGAGAGGTGCCAGATATGAATGATGGTGTAGAGACTTGTATTAATCAGGTGCTTCCATACAAGTCTGTGGTCTGTCCCCAGCCTACATGAAGAAGTGTAAGTCTATCTGATAGTTGCATGACATGTTTGAGTGGTTCAGTGGTCTTTAGGGGGATGTTTGAAGCAAAGTAGCAGGTGAGTACTCTTTAGTTTGGTTGAAGTAACCCCCCTCTTCTTTTTGAGTAGGCAGCTGTTCAGAGGCTGTGTTTAATGTGTCCGGTGTTACGCCAGTGTTTACTCCTTTATGTTACGGGTTTTTAAGGTGTATGTCAATGCGTGGGTGAGTTTGTGTAGAGGTTACATGGGTATTTGTCCATTTACAATGACCTGTTGACGCTGATGTTAATATAGCTGGGTGAGTTTACTGAGGGATTCGTGAATGTTTAACCCAGTTTGCAAAAGGCTTTTCTGGTGAATGTTTATATGTGGGTTAATTTAAGTGGGAGTGGCTTACCTCTTTCAGAATACTTCTATCCACCAGGGCTGTCTCTTTCTCTTGCTAATTGATCCTCTGGATATTAACCTGATGATGGCTTAGTTTTGTTCTGCCATTGTTTACCCCTTTGGGCCTTGTACATATTACACAAGGACCAAGTCAAAGTTACTAATTACAATTATGCAAATATTTTACTGATTTTACAATGGGTTTTTCAGGTTGATGTTAATATATGGGTCAGTTGTTGTATTGATAGCAGTTAGTAGTTTCAGTTTAGCCGCACCATGTGATAACGACGATCATTAGAGTCGCCCTCCTCCTTTATCTAGGGTTGGGACTGGCACTGTCAGAGCGTAGACTGTGGCGGAATATGGATATTTGTTCTTTTGTGTTGTAGGAGCTTAGAGCGGATATTAGTGGTTGGTGATTTGTAGCCGTCTTGGTTCCGCAGTGGCTATGGTTCGGGAAGTTACTGCTTTTGTCGTTTATTGTTGTTGCTTGGTGAATTGATATGAAAGAACTTTCCATTAGTTATCAGCTGGCATTTGGTTGGAGCACAGCCAAAGAACACATAAAACAGGGTCTTCAATGATCTAAGATAAAGAACAGCATTCGGTGCAAATGAATTGACTCCCATCTTTTCAGTCATTTCTTACATCCTGTGCTTTTCACGTGAAAACGAAAACAGTCGTGTCTTCAATTTGCCCCGTATGAGAAATATCGCCATCCACCCTCGTACCCCGTGGCTAAGACTGGGGTTAAGAAGACTAAATCATGCCAACAACAGCTGGGTTAGCTGTCGGGACTATTAGCTTACCTACCGTGTCATGTCAAATTTTTTATCGACAAATAGTTGATGACAAATGGTTTTCGGACAAAAATTTAGTATTCGCTCTATTCGGTAAAATAGAATCGGGATTGATGATGATTATCCTGGCCAGAGGTTGGATTGATGGAAATGGATGATATTATATATTAAAATAAGGCTTGCTGAAATAGAAGTTTGATTATTGAAAAGATTTCTTGCTTGGCTAGAAGTTTGATTGGTTGGACTAATTCTTGCTGAGCCTGAAATAGAAGTTGAATAATTTATTATATTACTGAGTGCATTGCATTGTGGGATGTGGCTGGGTAGGATCAGTGCTATATTCCAGTGCATTTGAGGACGACCATATTGTTTGCTATAGGGGAACGTATTCTTTATGATTACCACAGTAATGTAATGCAAGCAAACAGTTACATAGCGCTGCTTCAGGATATCTACTCAAAGGGACTCTGTGCTGGTCTTAATGATGTTAAGTGTCACAGCAAACAAGTAAAATGGCGCCTATGATGCACGGTATGCTGAATAGAGTCATCAGTGGTTGACCCACACACACATGCGTGGAACCAGCCAACGTATTCCCGTCGACAGCTTACAGATGGCATGAATGTTCATAGTCTCTGGGCAAAGCTGTGTCGATGAGTAGGGTGGTAAAGCTTCCTTAGCTATAATTTATTATGTGGTAGGCGATTAGGCGTTGATTGTGGATGAGGGACCCGTCCATGGCACGAATAGACTCCACGAACGGCCTGTGTCGTCATAGGAGAGACCGTTGGACCACCTACCGTAAAGATTACTAATCTTAACAAAATATCAATCTGAACAATGCTAAGCTTTGTTAGGGCCATTCAACCTGTGAACAGTTGAAGTCATTATGCTGTTTCTACAGTGGACCTATCGACCTATTATGTATAGTGTGATCATGTGGTGGCCAGATGATAGTGTGTTCACTTGTTGGTATATTTTGGCGTAAATTCAGGTCATGGCCTGTTTTGGTTGAATTTAATTTATTCCTGCTACATAGGAAAGAAGCCTCTCCCATTTTGTGGTGACTCATCTTTTATGGATACCTTTGCAACAATTATGCATAAGCAGTGTTTTTTAGGAATTTAAATGCTGTGTGTTAAGTGGCTTAATGACCAAATGCATAGTGGCCTTTGTATGCATGTCTGAATGCACTTACGCACATTTATACTTACGTTCATACATACATACAAAGTAATGGGCCTACTTTGGCTTCGTTTAGCGTCCTCCAATTTGTTCGTCCTCTTGGTTCCTCCTATTCCACGGCTCAGTCTCGATCCTTTGCTTCAATTGTTTCGTCTCTCTGGAATGAGCTTTCTCCATCTGTTCACTCTAAAATTCTATATGGCAGTCTTTTGTCCTCTTTCGCTTTCCTCAAAACCTGCTTCTTCTGGGGTCTTACGAGCTGGCAGCTCTGCTGAGCGGATCACCTTACTTGAGGCACTTTATAAACGCTTAAATAGTAAAAATAACTACATTAAAATACGCAGATGTATACATGACGTTCGTTCATTCATGCTTAGATACGCAAGCACATGTGTATTATGTAAGGTCATTTAATCGCTCGAGTATTCAAGTTTGGCGATTGATGGTAAAGATACGATTAGAGGATGACACTTAAGCAGCCACTCCAGACCGATCGACTCCACAACTCTACTACGGTAGTAAGGACTTGATAGTAGGTTCAGTTTGATAACGACACTGTGATAACAACGATCATTGACGACGCCCTCCTCCTTCATTCAGGCTTGGGACTGGCACTGCCTGCCCGAGTGCAAGCAGTGGAAGAGTCAACAACTCTTCGGTTGCAATGTTTCGCGTAAATACTGTTTAGATTAGCGTCGCTTAGTCTACATAGTTTTGCGTGTAGGGTTAGCAAGACCCTGTGCGGCTGACCACAGACTTGGTTCCTCTATCAGTGCTACCAATGCTAGTGTATTCCTGCCTACGCATGGCGCAGGCCTCTGAAGCATAGAATGAGTATGCAAATATTACGTATATTAAGATCTGTAAAAATTAACCAATGTTCAAACCGCCAACGAATATTAAAGTTTAAGTTTTTAACTTTGGTATTTTAAGCAAACATTACAATCTTGAATAATTGTATAGAATTCAGTGCTACAACTTAGCAGTAATTAGAACTATCAACTATATCGTTACAACTTACAAGTTACAACTAGTAAACTGTGATGTCAGAGTGCGTCAGCAACAAATATTTCCGAATATTAAACCCTTTGAGTCACGAATTCTCAGGTTCTGAATTTAAGTACTACTAAACTATAAGATCTTCTGACTAAGTTCATTCCCCTCACCTCCTAAAACTGTTCTCTTCACCGCTGCGTGGAGCGCGGCTAGTAGGCGTCGTCAATTTGCTACTGTTTGAATTTACTGGAGAGTGTGGTGACTTGATTGTATAAACACAGCAGACATTTGCATCGTATATGTCTTTTTTGGCACAGCAGTAGACCGGTTAGAACACTTGCCTTGTAATGCAGACTTTGCAGAAGTCATTAGATTGGGACAGTTAGCAGAATAGGGACTTTGGGCAAGTCCTTCAGTAACAATTGGTTTGCAGCATTGATCCATGTGTGGTCATTATTTTGTGTCCACTCACAAATGCCTGTTGAATAATAATATAGTATCTTTAGAGGTGTTGTACTTGAGAGGTATTTCATGCATCACAGTGTACCTGAATGAGTGAATTAGTGAAGAATTAACCTGGAAACCTACCTTTTCCCAGTCTACTAATGTCTCTTAATTGGTCACTGTGTTGGGACCTTGCATGAGCAAGTCTTTAGTCACAATTGCTTTGAACCATGTTCTATCATATCCTCGAGCAATGTACACACCTCTGAATGATTCGATGACAAATGATTCACCAACATATAGTAGACGACAAATGGTTCCTGGACAAAAGGTGAATGATAGCTTTTCGGTCATGGACCATTTGTTGGTGAATCATTTGACAAGATACACTTCTGAACTTTGTAAGTAGAGCAATATCAAATACATCTATATGGTGCTGTTTATTATTGTACCTAAACCTAGTTGGCCATAAACGAAAACTAACTAATCGTGCTTTGTGCAATAATATCCGTATGATGTCGGATTTACGTCATATAGACAAGAATTGATTGAATGATTGATTGTATTAGTTATATAGTGCATTGTTGCTTGAGTAACCTAGTCTTTGTTATTTAATAATGATAGTATTTTCTTTCTTTTGTTTTGTCGGATTTTGCGAATGCAGATAATGGAAAGCCGGTGTCACGTGTAACTGTTTCTATCATTCAAGGAAATCCTCCTTCGGGCATTGACAAAGATGAAGAACAAGAGGAGAACGAAGATGATGTTGAAACCCCCGGAGGGGCTGGAATCGTCATTGATGAAAATGAAGGTTTCACATACTTATCTGTACTCTTTTGCTAATGGATGCCTCATATTCTTTACTAGTGACATTTGACATCATGTAGGCGCCTCAGTGAGCACCTCTGAGTATATATCTTGAATGGGTGCAATAGAGATGTTCGTATACATTACTGCATTACTTTGTTTGTAGTTTCCGATTGCCGTGCCCTCTTCAGCTATTTGATAACATTTGTTTTAGAGATTATATGAAAGTATTGGTAACGGTTGCTTCCGTGCCTTTGTGTAAACTAAGAATGCATCAGAGCGACAACCATTGCTTAGAGACCACGTCTAGTCCATTGGTGTCGACACTTTCTTTTGGTGGGTCAGTAACAGAAGTTTCCAGCAAGTGCTGAGCCAGGGTGCCTAAGGTGTGTGAGCAAACTGGGAGTAGGGGTTTGGGAGGATGCTCAGCGAGCTAATCTGCTGAACATTTTGAATCAGTTAAATTGTAAATGGTGCATTTTAGCATACAAGTGCTCAGTCAAATTATGCTTAATTTAATTCAAGTCAGATTAAATGTTAATTTAAATCTTCATTGTAACTCACAAACGTTGCATTAAACTCATTAGCCTTAAAATTACATAATTATTTGAACACTTTGTTTTTGTGTTATGTGGTCTTCATGGAGGGCGCTATGGCCAGAAAAGAATCATTGGTGGACCTGAAATGAGCTGAGGGCTGAGTATTTGACACTTCTGATGTAGTCTGTGATTTCTTGCAGGTGACGACGTGACAAAGGATACGAATCATTTGAAACAGGAGCCAGTGCATGTTCAAGAGAACAGCCTCATCACTCACCCTGGCATACTGGCCGGTAAGAACTTTCACCAACTGCCTTTCTCATTTCTAGCATATATATTATCATCAATGTAGGCTGATTAATTTCTGGCATATTATTAATAATTATTATTAATTCATAAGCTGCCATATGTAATGGCTGATTAATTTCATGAAATACTGACTGCAGAATGCTGCCTCATGAATTTCAAGTATGTTTATTGTTTGTTTTCAACAATGCTGGTTAGCTTCTGGCAAAAGCGTGGTTTATTTAAGACTTAATACTACATGACCTATGCGATTGCTGGCAAACTGGTTGGTTAGGTACTGGCAGAACTGGTGCTCAACCCTGGGATGATATGTGCTGGTTAATTTCTGGAGTAGTGATTGGATGTCCATTTTAACACATTTGTAGTGTATTTTGCACATACGTGGTGTAGCGTATTTGGACATTTGTGGCATATTTATGAAATTTTTGATATATTAAGAAAATCTGTAGTGTTTTTATTAAATCTGTGGTGTATGTACCATATTCATGGTGTATTTGGCCATTTATGATATATTTAGAAACGTTTTGATATATGTATATATGTAGCTAGTTATTTGTGTATATATATTATGAATTTTCACTTTATGCATTTCTTTGAATGATAATTTAGCTTATAATCTGTTGAGCATTTTGATGATTTTTTGCTAAATCTAATGTTTAATTTCTGCAAGCATAGGCGTTTATCTTAATCTGTTAAAAATGTTTTAGGCTATTATTATATTATTATTATTGTTTAATTTTTCTTGTTGCTCTTCTTTGAAGATGTACAAAGCCAAAGTTGTAGTTGATGTCACTGCATAAACCTCGCTGTGCTAACTATTTCACAAATGCTCATTTTGTCTCATCGTGGAATAATCGTCGTTGGTGTCTTGCTCCTATTTCCAATAGTTGAATGAAACTAACTGCCAGACTTTATTCGCAATCTTCGGTACTATTGCTCGTCGAAATTGACTTTAAGAGAAATTTGTTCAAGATTTATTATGACTAGACTTTTCTGTCACATGCTTTTGTGCAAGATTCATTTTGTATAGGCATGTTATAAATGACAGTTCAACAATAATAATAATAATTGGTTCTTGTTTTGTCTCATCTAGCAATAATCATCGGAGGGGTTCTTGTTCTTGTCTGCCTCATCGTTTTCTTCGTCCTCGTCGTCTGCTGTGTGCGAAAGAAAGACGAAGGAACGTACGATCTAGATGATGCGATGAAGCAGAAACTCAAATACGTCGCCTACACAAAGGCCGAGACTTCCCCAGACAAGGAATTCTTCGCTTAGATGACGATAACAGACTTGCTTCTTGTTCTTTTACGATCCCTATGCAGCGGGGAACCATATGATCGCTAATTAAAGATCTTTGTTTCGAGGTAGTATATAGTTGGATGCTGGTTCGTGCTTTCACATATCAGTTTATTAACAACGGACGAGTTTTTGTATTGATGAAACGAGTTGCTTGGTGGAGTAGTTGTTAGGGTTTGACTTGTAGTCGTGTTGACTGCCCTGTCTACCTCTTCAGGGGCTGAATGTAAGATTTTTTGTTTGTTTGTGGTTTTGTTGTGAAAGGAATCACTGAAAAGGGGTTTTTGTTTGCTTCTCTGCATGCAGGCATTTGCATGAGGATCGAGTACGAATGTTGGATAAGGTGTGCGAAAATTTTGGTTGTACTCGATTATGCGATGTGCATGTCAGAGAATATTAATTATATCAGTGCCTACACATGCAAGCAAACATTTATATATATAAATAATATGATTAATATATATGTATGTGTGTATGTTTTTACACATTATCATGATTCTTTGCCACAACACGGTTTTTTAGTTCGAAGATATTGCGGACTTCTTAAATTTGACTTGAGAAAATGACCTCATAGTTTTTTCATCATAGTATTGGCCTGGGGTATAGCTTAGACTTTTCCATCTTTTTGATTGTCTGTAGCTCAATTTAATGTTATCATAAATTTTTGTTTTTTCACCCATCAGGTTGATAAGAATGCAGTTTGTTATATTTGTCAAAGCCATTACACATTCATATGTGGTTTTTGGTATTGCTTGATATGAAAGTTCTTAAAGTCGTTTTGTCAAAATATGTTTCTGCATGGAACTCCGGGTATAAAGTTCCAGTTTTCTTTGTCTACGAGAGAAAAATTATCCGGCCTAGGACGGTGTGCTCAGCTGCTGAGGGGTATGGTAAATTTAATTCATGTTGTTTAAATTTAAAGCAATCAACCTATAACTAGAAAGCAACATTTTAGATGTAGGTTATCTCTTTGTGTGTTTTTTTAAAACTTTGGAACTTCCTTTATTTTAGGTGTATTAAGCATATTTCTTGTATTAATGTTGGAGAATAAAGCAAACGTTCTTTTGCTTAGAAAGAGAATGTTGAACAAAACGTTTTCGTCTAGTTTCGTCACTGAACTCCCTCCTGTCTTTAACTTCTCCCTCGAGTTAGGTTTCTGTTCGATTATTGTTAATTATTAAGTGAGAAACTGAACTTCAATACATGTAGAATATAATAGTTGTGATACTAACTTTTGGTAGAGAGAATTTATTTTGTTTAGTATTTCTGTTGGCCAGCTGAGTTTGTGATAAGTGATTTTTGATCCCTGGGGATGTCATGGAGCTGTGGTGTGTTGTTGATATTTTTTATGGCGAGTTATTTGTAGCTTTTTTTATTTTGACGTTCCTGTAATACTTTTTTTCAAAAAATTTTCATTTTGACTTACAAGAACGTGCCAATGTTAGTTTTGTTGTGGACGTGTCATGCAATGATACACGATACTGAGTTGATTTTTAAAACTTTGACATGACCTTCCTTGATCGGTGGAGTTAACTAATAAAGATGTCTAAATGCTGAGTTGTATTGTAGTTTTTTTCTATTTCATTGCCAACTTAATGCTAATACATGCTTCTTAAGGTATTTCTGGTGCTCAGAAGACTGTTATTGATAGATGGTTTTGTAGAGATATATGTAGCTTCAGACTCAGAATGTGACATATAATTTATGTCCATTATTACAAGGTTTGTGATCGCAGTTTGTTGGTTGGATTGCTG
The DNA here is from genome assembly GCA_959347315.1 of Bimastos eiseni. Classification (NCBI taxonomy): domain Eukaryota; kingdom Metazoa; phylum Annelida; class Clitellata; order Crassiclitellata; family Lumbricidae; genus Bimastos; species Bimastos eiseni. The sequence goes on along the minus strand of OY365812.1, from coordinate 1,997,695 downwards.
GCAAATGTCTTTGCTCTTTGTGTTGTCTGCTCTCATGCAACGAACTTCAACATTCTGTGAAGCTAATTATTGACCTGATTACGGCTTGCTTTTGGTGAGCCATGTGTCGGTGCCTTTGTTCATTAGGAACTCTTGCTTGAGAAGTTATAATTACCAGTTTGGGAAATGCTGAGTGAGATAATAAATGTAGTTTGGCCGTAATCTTTGTCTGATATCTGGCACGGGAATACCACTAAAGTGCTTGAGTTGAGTTTGTCAGTTGGTGATATTTTTCAGCAGGATCCAACCGTTGGTTAGGTGAGAAATTTTATAAACTTGACATTGCGTAATTTTGATTGCTGGCAAAGACATAATTGTTCTATGATGAGAATAATGTTTTTTGGCTTTTATTTATTGAAGGCAAATGTGTTGTAATGTAGGACGAGTTTCTAAAGGGTATCATCGTATGTTAGTAAGCCACTGCCTACTTTGCTGCGATTCTTGAAAGGTGTGTTGTCGATTACAAAATTAACATTAACTCTATAATAATTGTGGAAGCAACCATTGCCGAATAATTAAAAAATTCAAATCTATTGGCTAGGTGGCTGATGAGTAATAGGCTAAATTTCTGTGCGTCAGAATAGCTTCGTCAACGCCATCTCTAGGCAGAAGTAGCGGCCGTTATCAGCATTAAAATATAAATTGCTGTAATAATAAACAATTATTAGACATTAATAAACAACAATATTATTATGTAATAATAAAATGCAGTAGCTATAAAAATCAATTGACGCCTCCCAAAATCAACTATTTATCTTTAAGGGTAAGTTCAGTTCTAACTTTTATCTACTAATAAAATGAAACGGTGTGTCTAAATAACTATATCTAGTCTTCGTGGTGCTAGTAATAATAGGCCTATCACATAAACAATAATCAAACCTGTTAAGTAGGACTACAGTTGAATTTTAATTGTATCTTAACTAATATGCGATTAAAATAACCAAGGATAAATAAGTCTACTACAAAATCTCGTTACATCATTAGTTCGGAAAAATCCGAAATATATGCATATATATATATATATATATATACAGAATACAGAGGCGGCGATTCCCCACCTTATACAGGGAATAATTTAGCCTATACATGTGTCCCTCTCCTCACACTTCCGACTTCTCTCATTCGGTGTCTCAACCCTCACCTGTCAAACGAGATCGCCGCCTCTGAGCATATAATATGAATCCAAGAAGATAAACCTCTAACACACAACAGCCACGTGTTTTGCGTTTTCTTGATCGATGGAAAGTATTCACATATTCCTAGAAAACAAAAATCAGTCAGTTTTATAGACAGCTGAAAGCGGACTCGACACAGCGCTCGTGAATAAGCTTGTGCTTTGCTCTTGGCTTTTAAGTGGCGCTTTCGAAGTTTTTAGATTACGAGAGATGATCAGGCAATAGCCAAAGATAATAAGGTTATAATTATTAAAATATGGGATCCTAGTACATGCTAACTTGCACCAACTTTGAACTGGCCATAATACCGCTTGACCGCTTATTTTGGATGACCCGATTACAGATTTTATTGAATTACCAGAGATTCTAATTATTTGAAGGACATGTTCTGTTTCCTATAACATTCTAACTGGAATTCTCTCAACCTCTCGCTTTTCTCAAAACCTGCTTCTTCTCGCGAGGGCTTGCATGCGCATTGGCAGCGCTTCTGAGCGGTTTACCCTGCTCCGGGCGCTCTATAAATGCCTAGATACAATACAATGTTATTTAAGCTTAAGCAAGCGACCCAGAGCTACTTGCCAGTGTTGTATGCAAGACTTGAAACTTCAAGACAAAGACGAGACCGAGACAGTGAGGTGCCGAGACCGAGACAGTGAGGTACCGAGACCGAGACACTAGGTTCAAGACAGTGCGAGACAGTAAAAGACAAGTGATCGTATATAAAATGCTGTAAAATGCTAATGTATCAGTTTTCCGGAATAATGTTCATTTTTAGTAATTTCAATTTGAAACTTATAATATATAATTTATTATAGTACAAATTCTTGAGAACAGTTTTTATATTGCAGTTTATGTTACAGTTCACGCGAAATTTATCGAGACCGCTTGTTGGAGACAGAACAAGACATTCACTTCAAGACAGTTTCTAAAAATTCGAGACACTACCTCGATACCGAGACCGAGACAGCAGGCTTCCAAGACCGAGACACTAAAAATAAGTGTCTCGAAACGTCTCGAGACCGAGACGCTGTCTCGAGACCATACAACTCTGCTACTTACTTACTTAAATTGTGTCGATTATTATTAACTTCCTAAGTGACTCAAGTGACGAGTCTGAATTGAATTTTGTTAAACGATTGAGTTGATCCGCTGTTTTGATTAATAAATATTCTATGGATAACATACACTAGGTAACTAGGACATAGGGGAGATAGCAAAGGACTTGACAAATAGCCGATAGCGATAGAGATTCGTACACTTCGCCACCAAATAGCTTTTTTCTGGACCTGATAGTGATGTTTGACAAAATGTTTGGAGATGCCGGGTCTCGAACCCGGGGCCTTTCGCATGCAAAGCGAACGCTCTACCGCTGAGCTACATCCCCGACGAATAACACGTTTACCAATAATTATATGATCTTGTCATCATTCGCTCACACTATGCAATAAAACTGCGGTTTGGCAGTTGTCATCATGATCTACACATTCTACAGTTTTAGTTCTGTGATTTTACAGAAGTTTATATTTTAAATTATTTGAAGCATTGCCGTCAATAGAATAACCTAAAATCGATTGAAATGAACCTAATACGACACAACGACTAGTGATGTATTTTGGTACATAGGAAAGTCGTTGAGTTATTCACTAGGTGGCAACAGCGATGCAATGTAATCCTCAATGCGATCGTAAACGATAATTTTATTGGAGTAGAAGGTAAAAGGGGTTAATTTCAGTTTGAAATTAATCGAAAATTGTTATTGTTATGATCCACATTGTTGCCATTTCGAAAGACCAATGAGAAGGGTATTGCAGTAGTCAATTTGAGAACATTGTGAATGTATGAACTGAAGTAGGAGGCCAAGGCCTACAGATGGAGGGAGATACAGAACGACGAATGACCCGGAGTCGCCTTGGTTGAAAATAGGATGAACGTAATCTAATCGTAACCTCCAAATTTCTAAAGCGCCAATTGAAAGCCAACTTTGCCAAGCGCAGGCATCAGATTTTATTCACGAGAGATCTGAGAGATAAGAGTTGTGTTCGACAAATGTAATTAACCTAGAACTATCGAGAATAATCCCAAGATCGCGAACACTTGACGAAAAAGAGAAGAACGGAAACTAGTCAGAGAGGAGAACGAAATAAAGCTTCTGACGTTGAGGAGCACCAAACTAGATAAATTGAGCCTTAGAAGCATTGAGAGAGAGGCGATTAGATCATTAGATGACATCCAGGAGTCAAGAAGGTTAGAAAGAGATCGAGTACTCTCGTCTAATTGCAACTGGGATGATGATGGACCATGAACTAAATAATGCCTGTACAAGTGTGCATCACCAGCAAATAGATGACCAGCTGCACCACAGATCGGGAAAGGAGAGGAGATCGGTGTCAGCCGTAGACCTCACAGGATAAACAAGAGAGGACCAAGAACAGAGCCTTGAGGAACACCCAGTTTAACGGGAAACATTGGTTTCTGGATTTACCAGTAACAATCATTTGGATTGTAGCATCATTACAGACATATTAATTTCATTCGTTTGACTTTTTGGTTATAAATCCACCACTGCTCGCGTTCAGGCAGTGTTTTTTGAATTAAAAAATTCACATATGGCCTATAGGCGTACTAAATATTTACTATTTATTTTCATATAATTATTAGCGGTCGTTTTTCCCTGGACACGGTGTGCAGTATGGATACATTTTAAATCGCAGAGATTACAATTACGTACACTCACGAACTCCGCCACTTCCCATACTTTTGGTTGTGCCAGTCTCAAGCCTGGGTAAAGGAGGTGGCCGGTGGGGCGATGGTAATCTAAAAATAGGTATAGGGAGATTCTATATAATTGTCATTGGTACATGACACAATGTTGTTAATTGGCGACTAACCAACTTAGGCCTAAAGGCCTATACTAATGCATAGGCCTATCGGATGCAAAGGGAGCGATCGAATACCTATTTTTAGAAGTCGCAAAATCGTCACAATGCTCCTGTCTTTAAGATTAATTGCTCTGACTAAATTATTAAGTATCGTCCGTAATTAAACATAATAACGCCTACAAGCAGGATTATAAGTTTAGGCCAACAGTTTTACATGTATTTTAGGCCCCCGTGATGTGCTTAGACCAATACGCCTATTGCCGTAGCTTATTTCAATAGGCACTGAGTCTATTTCAAAAATAAACTTCACCAAGTTTATTAGCATCATTGCATAGGCTGTAGGCCTATAGGCGGCGATAGGCCGACATGCCACACATCTGAGGGATGTAAGTATGTATGTATCAAGGCTAATAATAATAATTTTTAGCTTAGTTTTCAAAATGACCACAACGCAGTATGCTTTCAGACACAGTAGGAACGAGTGATGTCGGCAGCCATGCAAGGCGCCCATTAGGTTATACATCCAATTTAACAAACAGCCCCAGCTGCAGCCGCCCGGTATCGAACTCGGTTCCTGGTTCTCGGTTCCCCCAGTGTGTTATGCATTACTCTATGTAATTAATCAATATATCGATTTTATTGAATTGTAGTGTATTGATCGTAAAGTATTTATATATATGTATCTGTCGTTGTTAATAGACATTAATTGTAATAGAGAATGACTAAAGAGAACTGCGAAAATCCCACGCCAGTGCTTCTCTAGGAGTCTCTGTATATATGTCTGCGTCAGTCTGTCTGTATGTCTCTATCTGTCTCTGTATGTGTATGTCTCCGTCTGTCTGTCTGTCTGTCTGTCTGTAGCTCTCTCTCCCTTCATCCCTCTCTCCATCTCTCCCTCTGTCTCTGTCTCTCTATATCTCTCTCTGTATCTCTCCCTCCCTCCTTCCCTTCATCTCTCCCTCCCCCTCTCTCTCTCTATCTATCTCTCTCTCACTCTCTCTCTGTATCTCTGTATGTTTGTCTGTCTGTGTCTGTGTCTCTATCTGTCTGTCTGTCTGTCTGTCTGTCTGTCTGTCTGTCTGTCTGTCTGTCTGTCTGTCTGTCTGTCTGTCTCTCTCTCCAGGACATCAAGGTCATACACAGACTTCAACCTCCCTGTGTGTTGGCGTTTAGCGGAGTCTACATGTGGCCCAAGTCTAGCTACATACACTTGCCTACAAACGCCCATATATACATCACATGGGCCTATACATACACTCATAACTATATTGTATATATATTATATATATAGAGAGAATCTCTGTATATATTGTATATATATTGTATAATATATATATATATATATATATATATTAATCTTTGTTTGCAGATGCAAAAACTCTACAGATGGTAAACATATCACCACTAATTGATGTGACTGTGTATGCATTCCTATCTTTATAATTGATTGCGTACCTTCAATAATATATAGGCCTATAAAACGTCTGTTACAGTACAGGCCAACTCGCATATAAACGCAACCCACTGTTTATATGTGCATATATATACATACATATATATACATAAATATGTACACCTTTAATGTGGCTTCTGTTACGTTTGTTCACAAATGTATAGGCGCTGCCGCCTAAGGAACCACTGTTGTGCCACAGCGCGTGTTGATGATAACCTCGTCTGGCTCTGCAGCTCGGTCATAGAGTAGCGACAGCCGCGGCATCATTTCACTAATCAAATAATCGGATGTTGACGTCTGTGTAACCGCCCGTTCGTTCTGTCTATAGATCAGTTGGGCCTCAATTTAGTCCATAAAACTGTGTCGACGGATTCCTACAGATATGGAACTAGTATTCACAGCTTGTTGTAAGATTTGCGCTGAAGCCGTTGTCTATGTGTTTGAGAATTAGGTCACAATGTAACGGTTTCTAATGCGGCCGTGTGATCGCGATCTGCTAATTTGACAGTGAAATAATTGATCGGTTAAGATCCTTATTAGACGTCGTGTAAAGGGTCTAACGTTTCAGGTATGTTAAAGGTTTAACCCTTCTCTTTTAGATCAGCCATTGCTGGAAAGTAGGACCCACGTTGTTCCTGGTAGGCAACAACACATCATGTCTTCGGTTGGCGGTCATTCACCGTTGTCGGTCCCTCCTTCATCTGGAAGGAGGAACCGACATCCCTGGAACTCTCTTTCTCTGACTCCCCATGTTCGCAATTTCAGCGAGACCGTCTTTCGCTCTTTAGCTGAAATCTTCTTCTTCCAGTCTGCCTATGACTATATTAATCATTACCCAGATTCAAAGTGCACTTCTGCCTAACTTTTTCTAAGAAGAGCATTCTAAAATTACAGTTGTATTGTATAGGCCTAGCTAGCAGGTCTATAGTTGTATTGTATGCTTTGTGAATCGCTTTCTCCAAATACAGTCTGATGCGCATCTGGTGAAATGACGCTATATAAATAGCAATCACATTTGCAATACCAGGCCTACTGTTCAAAGTACTGAAGTATACACAAACCAAACGACAAGACATCGCAGTTGTATGTGAAATCACGACAATTTATAGAGCGCCGTAAGTAGCAAGCTTCTTCTAGGGTCCTTTTGAATTTATCGTTTTTTATCGTTCAAGGTCTCTACACTCGTAGGCTTTACTCTCCACGCTAAAGGTCGAGGGTGCTAGCTAATCAGTCCGCTAATGTGCTCCACATTATTACAGAAAGTATTGCTAAGTTTGTTGTTTACAGAATAAAACTCAGAGGCACAAATCTATAAGCAGCCCTGGTTATCAGAGTTGACCACGGGTCTGCTTTTCATGATTCGACCCAACCCGACCCATCGATAATGGACCCAATCCGACCCGACCCAACTTTTGAACCCAAATATCTGACTTGACCCAACTCGATCCATGACGGGCATTACCCCAACCAATCCGACCGGACCCGAAATTACGTTTAGTGCTAATTTTACCAATAATATTATTATTATCGTCAAATTCTAATGTCGCAAAAACACAACACAGTCAGACCGCCATATATATGACCATAATATTGATTTGTGAGAACGTATTTTTATTTTTATCTCAGTTTAAATTTACTTTCTTCATAAATAACATAATATGCAAAAGAATTCCGGATAGTATTAGTTACATATGTCTCATGTCTCAGCGTTGCATCCTCAGCAAATTCACACTCTCGCAATCAATCTGTTGACCTTTCTTTTTTATTCCTTAAGAAATAATTTCAGACGGCAACTTGAGTTGAGTTCGGTGTTAAAAGGAACAAATCCGGTGTTGCCCTAAGTTTCCACGCTAATTCCTTCGCCATATTCAATTTAGTTGATAGTAACTGATTAACACCAGGGCCTGATGTGGATCGCGGTTGGCAAAATCGATGCTGGGTTATGTCAGTTGTTTCAATTTCGGACTTGTATTCATGTATGTTCCGAAAGGATAGCACCAAGTTGCGCGATTGACTTCTGAGTCAAAGAATCGGACACTCTAAGAGCGCCCGATTATTTGTCTAAGAAGTCAATCGCGCGTATCATATATTCAATAGACTTTGCGATAGCCTTGGAGTGCTTTCTGCTGTTCTTTCATCACTCGGGTTCCTTGAGGATCTCTTGCCAATGAACGCATGCACAGATGTAAGTCGTAACGAATCATTATGAAAGGCACAGAGCTGAAAATTAAGCTCTTCAAAAAATTGGTGGGTCGAAATGGGTCCGGGTTTGGGACCCGACCCAAGCCGACTCACCAGGATTTCGACCCGACCCGACCCGACCCGCCTAATCTACAGATACTCGTGACCCGACCCGACCCGAGTCGGGGATCGACCCGACCAGGGAACAATGCTTAAACGCTCTTAATGTTTGAGCTGGGGTGCTCAATCACTAATTGGGCTCTGAAATAAAAATAATCAAAACAGCGAAAATTTCTTTTAATATTATTTTTTAATTGAAGTTTATTCAACCTGTTCGCAAAACTGCTAATTATGCAATTGTCACTAGCCCTTCGTGGAATTATCTGGTTATTGGTTGAAATTGAAAGTGTAGTTACTAATGATTCAGTAAGGTTTCATTTTAATTAATCTTTATTTACTAGGGCCTGATCCATTTCTCATTAAAGTCAATAACGTGTAACCGTTAAGTTAATTTCATATCATTCGCTCCCAAAATATTGAACACATATCGACGCCTCTGATAAAGCTATTCCATCTGTTCAATATTTTATGCATGCAGGATTTCTGTCTATCTTGGTCTTTTATTGCTATTCAGAGGTTACCTCTGGGGAGCTTTCAATAGAGCGCTATATAAAGCGCATTTGATGTTTGATTGCTGTTAACGGTGTCGTGTTTCCCGCTGAGTATAGTAGAGCTCTTATATTGCTTGTTTTCGTATGGACGTGTAATTAAGTCAGTGTGTATATTGTAATGGAGCCAATGTAATTGTGTAGATTTGTGTTTATGCAATGGCTTGAGTTTGACATCCAGGATTATCTTTCATATGCATATGAATGGAGTTTTATTGTAGCTCAAAGCTACCATTATTCCATTCATGTATAGGGATTGTAGGCCTATACTGAGAAATTCATTGTTCAATGGTAGTCTATCTCAATAATATTTTCCACATGAATTTTTTTTACTTATAACATATATGTGTGTATGCATATATATTGTATATATATATACTATACCATAAAAGTTAAGTACGATGATTTAAGATTTTAATAACGGTAATAGTAATAAAAATAATAATGTGGAAAGTGCTAGTTATTATATAGTTATTGTCATAGTCATAGCTGTACCTGTAGGCCCTAGAGTTATCGTTATAGATATAATAGTAATAAGTATTATTACAGATATATATATATACAGTTAATAATAGTAAAATTATTATTATTATTATAATAACAATAATAATTGATTCTGGAACGGCCGCTCGAGCAAGATGGCGGCATGTCTATACCGGCGTGAAGATATTGGCCTTAATTAGCGTTTCCCGGCCTTTATCACTCTTTGTTTTACGGTTTGTTTGAAACTACTCCTTACCTACTGGTGTGGATCCGCCCACCAGCACACCTGCATTCTAAGTCCACAGCGCACCTGTATCCTAAGTTCAATCACGTCACCTTTTCATCCCGTATGTTCCCTCTGAAAAGACTTTGCACATTAGGAGAAAGACACTCGGAACACCGACTATAGAGTCCACATCAGGAAATGGACGGCCCGACGCCCCTGCGGCCGTCGCAGAAAGCTAGGGGAGCCTGCAGCGTGTGTAGAGTTGAAAGACAGCTGCACAACCGGGACGGAAAGGTTCATCTACACGGGCCCAGAAACCAGCCATGTCCCGAATCTGGAAGATTGCCTCTAGGAGCGGATCAGTCGACATTTCCGGATACGACGCGAGAGGACTGCGACGTCGGCCCCATCAGCAGCACAAAGCAAGACACGACAATCCATCATCCACCGAACCAGCCACCGCCTACAGAAAGGGAAGTCAGCACACAAGATCAAGTCGGAAGAGCCGCAGTGGATGATCTCAACCGGAACAAGACAGCACATCCGACAATGCGACAGAAAATCCTGAAACGCATCCCTAAAGGCGTTAGATCAAGTGCAGGTAGGCTTCTAACCTCAATCATAAACAAGATCCTCAGCGAAGCGGAAAATCCATCACACTGGCACATGCTGTTAACCTTTGGGGCCGGGATCTTGGAACAACCGAGAAGGGGAGGGAAACGCCACAACTTGACCGCGACAGCCAAGAACAGGGTTGAAAGCTTCCTCAATGAATGGCTACGAAAGTGGGCAGAAATATCAGCACAAGACTTCTCACAGAATTATTAATAATAATAATAAAATTATTATTATTATTATTATTATTATTGATATCATTATTATTATTATTATATAGAGGGCTACGAAGTCGTGGGTGTTGGTTATGGTGGAATACTTGGCCCTCTTCGTCTTAGCTGCGCGTTCGGCTGCTTCGGCAGCTCTGATAGATGTGTCGGCAAGATGTGACTTGGCATAGGTGTCGGGCACTGTCACATCCCATGCCAGACATCGACCACGTGTCCAAGGAATGAGCGTGACACCGTCCGGTCGCTTTCCATCTTCTCTTAGCAAGCCGAGAGGTTCCTTTTGCGCTGGAATGTTCGCTCTGCCAAGAGCTCTCCAGATGACATCGTTCAACATGCTATGTCGTTGATGTTTTCCGCTGCCTCTTCTACAAATTAGTCCATGGAGACCTTTTGCGTCGACGCTCTCTTGACATTGGTGACACAAATGTGGCTCGCAGAGCGTCGTTCCTAGCCTCAACCCGGCTGCCATTCGTACATCCTCATTTGAGAGGCGCAGGCCTAGGGCAGTCACAGGGGGCGCTAGCATTATTATTATTATTATTAATAATAATAATAATAATAATAATAATAATAATAATAACAAGAACTACAATAACATCATCAACAACAATAACAATAGCATTAATGACGATAACATTAGCAACAACAATGATAATAACAACACTAACAATAAAAAACAACGACTAATAACAATAATAATAATAATAATAATAATAATACTAGTCCTAGACTTCGCCTGGGACTAGTGCTCTGTGCACCGCATCCATGTCAATGTGGGGAGAGCGTCGATCCAGGTGGACATCACGGTCTGGTCTGCAGAAGATCAATGGGAAGAGCAGCACGACACTCTGCCATAAATGAAATAATCGGGAGAGCTCTCTTGAAAGCGGACATTACGAGCTCAAGAGAACCATCGGGACTGATCCGCACCGATGGCAAGAGATCAGATGGCGCCACATTAATCCCATGGGCGAGAGGCAGACACCTAGCATGGGACGTAACAGCCATTCACAAATGCGCATCCTCTTATGTACACCTGACAGCATCAACAGCCGGTGGAGCAGCAGAACGAAAGTGCATCAAGTACTCATCCCTCCCCACCACGCATGATTTTGTGCCAGTGGCCATCGAATCATTGGGCCCCATAAACCGTACTGAAATGGAGTTTCTACAAGAGCTGGGCCGCCGTATGACACAGGCAACGGGAGACCCTCGCGAAACAACTCATCTTTTTCAACGTCTGTCTATTTGTATACAACGTTTTAATGCAGTGGCATTCAGAGGCTCTTTTTTCAGCCCGATGGGGACAAACACCTATAACAATAATAATAATAATAATAATAATAAAAATAATAATAATGATAATAACAATAATAATAATAATAATAATAATAATAATAATAATAATAATAATAATAATAATAATCATAATCATAATCATAATAATAATAATAATAATAATTGTAATATTTATCTTTTCCAACTATAGGCCATACCATAAACCATCTTCACAATCATGCAGCACATCTTTCCGCCTACATTAGCACCTAATTGTTTTGATCAGTCAGATATCTAATTAGCCATGTGTAGGCCTACAACACTTTAGTCCAACCGTATTAGACCCAAATCTATAGGTCAAGAAGGCATCGCATATTTGGCTAGGATTCATTATGTACCGTACGATGTAACGCGGATGTTGGCAGCTGTTATATCTCAGTCCGTTAAATTTATGCAATTTGCAGGAGACGTTTATATGAAGGCGGCTTTGCAATTTGATTTCTGTGATGGGCCTACTTACACGTTTGTCCGCGTACCATTGGCTTTTGAGACCCTAGGCCCCATTAACATCATATGGGCCATAGAGAGTTGATCAGTTTTAAAACTGATATATACGTCCTGTTACTAGTATGTCTAATTTTAGCAAATGTTAATTGTTTCAGATTGGAGAAGGAATATGACCGGTGATTTTGGTTTAACTTTCATCATATTCGTCTCCGTGTGGTTTCTTTAGTTTCACGAACATTCGACTTTTCAATGCAGACTGTATTTTTTTGGTTCATTACTCCATGCAGGTTTATACGTTTCAAATCGGTAGCCTAAAGGGATAAGTGTCGTACGGAGAAACTCATCATAACTCGATTCATTTGGATGCAAGCAAATAAACTCTGCTATGAATTATGAAGTACTTCGCAGGGATAATGATTCAGATCTCAAAGTATTGAGGACTTACATAGAGTATACTAGAGACTAAATAACTGGTTTCAGTTTGGCTGGATTATCCTCGATACCAAATGAACTGTATTTGCTCTCGAAGCCGCTTGAAATGACTTGAAAGTCCAATTTAGACGAGATACAGCTAGCACGAAGTCAGTGACTCTTCTCAAGTAACTGCAAATCGAAAAGAAGACAACCAAAACTATGATGATTTTCAAGTGGAACGTCTCGTAATTATAACGTTGACAGACGTCGTCGCTATGTCTGGCGGGGTTAAAATCCCCGAAGTTCCGGCGAAGATGAACGAAAAGTTTGTCGATGACGACCCGGGCCCTGGTCAAGAGGAATCTCTTTACGATATCCCTCGTCAGACCTATTGCACATTCCTGGGAGAGGCGAAAGAGGAAATCGCTGAGAGCGACTCTCCCATTCCGATTCCTCCAAACGAGATGCTTGAGTACCCAACGGATCCGGACGTGGAAGTGATGCGAGTGGAGGTACAGAGCCCACAAGACCTGCACTCAGGAGTGAGTTCATTCCTAGTACAGAAGCCAGTCATCGCAAACGTCAAGATAATCAAGCATGAACCAGGCGGAATCACTACCGCTGGGAAGACAACCCGGTTCCTTAATCCTCCTGAGGGACCTCCGAAGGAGTCCTGGTCCGCTGAAGCCCTAAACCGACTTGAGATCCTCTCCAATCTCCGTGATGACGACCTTGACTTCCGCTTTAAAAATCGAACATCCACCTTCGTGAATCCAGCCAATCCACACGCAAAGCAGAGCGTCTACATAGACCTCGGCGAGTACCAGACTCTCCTGAAGCACGACGCTGTAGCCGAGGAGGTGTCCGAAAAGGACAGCGAAGATGGAGAGCGGTCCTACTCCCTTCCGCAGCCGCAGTGCTACAGCGAAGATACGATGAAGGCCGTTCATACGATCACCCAGAGGTTCGACTCGTTCAAGCTGCGGCAACTGAGAGTTCGGTCCTTCCGGGAGGCAGGGGGCCAAACGAGGCGAAGGGCGTCGAATGCCTCCGCTGGGCGAAGGGCGTCTAACACGGCGATGGGAGACTACGTCGATGGTTCAGATGACGACCAAGACCCGGATGGACGCAGAGTATCGGTGCAGCTGAGAGACAGGTGCATTTCCGTCGAAGAGGTGGAAAATGCGATCCTCACTGAAAGGGACGTCTACCGGATCGAGGTTTTCTACCGGGGACAGGAAGCGGAGGTCCACGTCTGTCGTTGCCTCGCTGACGTCTTCATGGGCGCCGCGGCCAAACCCAACGAGGAGACCTACCACTGGGTTCAGACGCATACGGGAGTGCCTGTCCTGTTGTTGAACACCGGTTCCGGGGTGAAGCCGAGAGAGTTGGTCCTTCTGGTTGCACAGAGGGACACGGGGCTTCCGCTTTGGCAAGACAAGATCAACTACCTATCCGGTTACCACGAATCGTCCCCTGGCGTCCACATGATGAAGGTCTCAGGGAGTCTGAGCAAGGCCATTCAGCTGAGGATGATCGAGGAGGGAGCGGCCAAGGCCTTTCTCGACAGGTTCTCAGAGATAACCTCCAATCCAGACGACGAACTGTGGAAGATCAGCGGTGCCGAACAGAACCAGGTCAAGGACGGTCGACGGCAGAAGAAGAAGGTCAAGTCACAGGTGTCGAGAGGTCATAGAAAGCGTCACGTGACGAAGGCTGACATCTCGCAGCCGTGCAACTCAACCCAGCTGACCAAAGTGGACGCCAAAGACCACAACTTCCGGGCAGCTTTCGGAGACCTACTTCCGGCACTGAAACTGCTCGTCAATTCAGGCGATCCAAGCGGACAGCAGGATGAAGAATTCAGGCCACGGCTGCCAACAAGATGAAAGAAACCAGGACTGTGCATTCCGAAGGGCTCAACTATGTCAATTAAGGACCAATACGATGGTGATGATAGTTGTTGTTGGAATATGTAATCTGGAAAATTGTGAAATGCTTGGCATTCTGAGCCAAAACAGAACCTTTGAGCTTCGCTCCAGCGCCAAATTCACTGAATTTAAAGTGGCGCTTAAGGATGAGCTGAAACTGCTGAATTGGTTGTCCCGGTAACTTTTAGTGTCCGTCGTCAAGAGTGTTCAATTTGCCTCGTGTTTTATGTGCATATAATGGCTAGTAGACCAACTGTGAGTCAGCATTTTCGCATAAATGACTGAAATAAATCAGCTTCGAGTAATTATAATACGCTGCAGTATTCAGTATAGGCTTCAAGGAGATTATCGTCATCTGTGTTTTGTCATCGAGAAAGTTTCACAAGAAATGAACAAAGTTCTAAGAAATGCAATGATCTTTTATTACCACAAGTGGCCTGCTTAAGCCTATAATTATTAAGACCACTAAAATTTACGTTGGACATTTAATTTAGATTTTAGGGCCTATGCGTCAGAAAAGGTGTGGTAGACTTACTGCGACCCATTGGTTCAAGCGAGCGTCTCAGATTCATATTTTGGCGTGACCTTGAGTGATTAAGTTATTATCATTACTTTTATTATTATTGATTTTCTTCTTATTATTATTATTATTATTAATCAAGTAATCAAGTAATTACGTAAGTAAGTAATTGAGTAATTGATAATAATAGTAATAACAATTATTATTATTATTATTATTATTAATCAAGTAATTAAGTAAATAAGTAATTAATAATAATAATAATAATAATAATAATAATAATAATAATAATAATGTTACGCTCAGTGAAAGGGGTCGAGCCTCAGTGACCTGAGCAAATCCTTCACACATAGGTCTAGACCTAATAAGGTCTAAATGTAGGGACTCAGTTCCACTCTTTCGCATGCTTTTTGTTACCTCTGAACCTTTGACGGATCTGCATGGTAGGTCTATGTAATATGTAATGTAATGGTAGGTCTATGTAATATGTAATGTAATGGTAGGTCTATGTAATATGTAATGTAATGGTAGGTCTATGTAATAATGTAATATAGAATACAATATTCGCATTGTATTGAATACGATCAAGATAGCAATCGAGTAAGAAATTATTACAATAATTTATATGGCGCCGTACCCGACAATACGGTCCCGCTACAAAAACTCGGCTATAAGGCACGAGAAGCTAGCCACAAGCGGCAACTCCCAAAGTATCAGTGGCAAATTTTAATAACCCTCAGAGACGTCATTTGGGGGGCCAGAGGGGCACATTTCCCCTTCACCTACCAATAAACCTACATGTAACTCCTTATCCACTTAAATAAATTCTCAATTTCATAGGTTAATTTTGATTGTAGCCTACACTCAGACGAACTAAATAAATCAAATCGCACTTGCGCCTCTGATATCGAGTGGCGCTGTGTAGACCTACGTAGGCCTATTCCATTATAGTTAGGCCTACAATCGAAGACTGGCTTAAAGTTTGCAAGTATAAATTTCGAACCATTCCCAGCCCAAATAGATTGTATCGAAAAAAACATTTCTCTGTTAAATCTCATAATTCCCGTGCAATTAAAACAAGCAAGAGCCAACAAAAATTATTTCGTCACAATTTATTGAAAAAAACTGAAAAAGGTCTAGGTCTATTTTAACCCAATGGGAATTTCCAGCTCTACATCGCCCGAAAGAACGAAGTCGCGGAAACCAGCTTATTCACATGTGCTTTGTCAAAACACGGTCCATAGGCGAGAGGCCGCATAGGTTTCTATCGACGACCGTGAAAGTCTTTGGAAGCCAAAATACATCGTCGATATACCCTGGTTTGACAATGTCATGGCGTGGACTGGTTTAAAAGGCACAAGCTTAATGAACATCGTAAGAGACAGAAAGCATTGGACATCACTTTCCCATTCATGTAGACAACCGTCGCGAAGCGACGATGACGATGTGACATGACATGACATGCCCTGTAATCATGAATGAATAGACGAGTGTTGGTAGGCCTACTAGTTTAACAACTCAGTGTAATAAGTTAATAATAAAGATCATAACGTCACCCTTATCAAGGGTTAGGAGCGCCATGGCACTTCATTTATAAATTATTCATAAATATATATAAATTATAAAATAATGAATTTATTTATTTCTACTCTGAATAATTATTCTATGAAAGACGCTACATAAATCTAAAAATGCAATACAGTTGTTGTATACAATACAGTTGTATTGTATTGTAGTGTATAATACAATACAATTTTGTAGTGTATTGTATTTAGGCCCTACATATTTCTATAGCCCTCTCACAGTATCAGAGGCACTCTCAGTGCGAAAAGTCCGTGGGAAAAGAAATAGGGGCCTACTGGCAACTGCTAGAGTACAATTAGTAGCGGAGTTTGTGAACGGATGAAAGCAATTCAAAGCATTTCTGGAGCAGTGGGCCTTGCAACGGTCTTGGTACTTGGTATAGACCTACATAGCAGATCAGAAATACATTTGCTTCGCTCTGCATGAATATTTATTTTTACCGCTGTCAGCCATTGGTTGAAATTCTAGGAAGCCATTAGTCTAGCGCGATGATCCATGGGAGTCCGACGCAGGAGGTCGGTGGATTCTTTTTCCGGCTCTTCCTTCGAAGCTTCTAACATTTGGAAGGTGAGAGATTTCTCAATCTCCTAATTTTATGAATTTATCAAAATCATCCGCACGAAAGAAGGCGTCAAACTCTGGCCGCAAAAACTAAGAATCAGAAATTTATTTCCTGTTATTACTTCGGAATTGCTAGATGTGAAATTTTTGTAGAAGATTACAGTCATCTCTGTAGCGCGACCTAGACAGACGACATTTTGGGTGAAAATTGTTTGCCGGGAGTTGTATAAACCAATAATTAACACTGAAACTAATGACTGGCTTTTTTGTCACGTACATGTAAAGCATACGAACGGCTTTTGATCACTAGATTCGTCGATGTAAATTCGCGAATTGTTAAGGTAGTTTGTGACGGTTTAAGCGCGAAAAAGACGCTCTGGCTATTTTGATGCAGCAGGTCACGTGACCAATCTAGGTCGTTGAAGAGTTTAACGATTTCATCATGCAGTTGTATTAGTTTTTAATGTATGTAATTTTAGAAGATTTATTTTCGCACCCTTCGAGGTTGCTATTCAGGAACGCTTACGACATAACTCCAGCTATAAAGGAGAGGGTCTTGCAGCGGATATGAGACTCATCAGAGTAGGCCTATAACCTTTGGGAGTGCATTCCATCCATTCCATAACATTTATAAACCATTCTAGAATCATTCTGGTATTAATAGTTGTGGTCTAATAAATATCTTCATCAGTAGGATTATGTGTGGACACCTGCAATAATAAGATTGGTTCTGGAAGGTATGAATAATGGAAGCCTATTACTAATGATTTCATTGTTTCGTTTAAGTGGGTAGATTTTGTATGAGTTAGCTGCTAATTTGAAACAGAACGTTAAATTATGTGAATAACAGTTGTGGACATATGCTAGAGAACTTAAATAGTTTTGTAAATTACTATTTAGAAATAAGTAAAAATCTGTAAATCTTATGACAATGTCTCTTAGAAGATACTTGAACATGGCACATTATTCTGGCATTTTCTGTATCAATATCTCTTATTTTTATTAATTAATTAAATTTGTAATGCACACACGGTCACTACGAAATTTGCATCTGAGGCTTGGACAGTGGCATAATCCTGGGAAGGTGACAGATGAACTGCCCCTCCAAAGTTTTGATTGGGGACAGTGATGTCCCCTAAGGTGAACTGCTAATGAACTGGGAAAGTACTAAACCGTGCAAGTATTAATGTAGCCAAATGCACTAAACCAAGCACTAAGCGAAGTATTTAAGAATTTAAGTACTAAGAAGAATATGATGAGCTGTCCTTTGAGATAGCCGTGAAGCAGCCATGTGTAATGTAATCGAGCTCTCCGAGCTAGCAAAAACAATGTTAAATGTCATAGTGAACAAGTGTTTGCCCTATTAAGAGCCCAGGACTCCGAACACTTGACTAGGAACCTGATAAATTATAAATTTGTGTGTTAAGGCAATATGTACAGCACCTTTCAAGAACTCGGTGCTGTATGATTGTACAGGCAATAATGAGATGATCATATTGGAAGCATTACTAGCCTTTGATACAATTATTAAAATGATGTTTCGTAAATTATTACTTTGGCTTATCATCCATAGAAAGCTTTCTACTCGGAGGCAATGACTTCAACCATATTAACGTGACTTCACTAAATACTTGACCATCTTTCCAACATTCTTCAGAAACTTTTCTGTGGTATGTTGTGTTAGTTCTCTTCAAGCATTCAGCACTGCTGAGTTGGGCTTGTAGCCATGGGAGCAGAAAAGATTCACATCAACATCGTCGTGATTGGCCATGTCGACTCCGGCAAATCGACAACAACCGGTCACCTGATCTATAAATGTGGTGGAATTGACAAGAGAACGATAGAGAAGTTTGAGAAGGAAGCTCAGGAAGTGAGAATTGTTTATTCTACAAAAGTAATGTAATGTAATCGAGCATTTACATAGCGCCCTATCGAGATATCTACTCAGAGGCACTCTCTGCACTGACCTATATGTTGTTCAATGTTGTTACTAATGAATATGTTGTAACGGTTGGCAAAATAGAGCACAGGAAGTTGAAAGAGTCGCCAGTGGTGGGCCCAAGCAGAAGCGGGGAACCAGCCAATGGATTCCCGTTGACAGATGGCATAGATGCTCGGAGTATTGTGAGTTAATAGGTGAGCACATTAGCAACAGTGTACTGCTAATAACAGGCCAGTTAAAGTTTAGGTGATTGCAGACCTGTTCATTTTAAATGGTCAGTTTGTGTTTTGGGGAACATTTCTTGGTTTGATACGCAGTTGAACCATTCAATTTTGTCTGATATTTGAATGCTGTGTTGAATACTATTTGTAATTGTAAAAAGAAGAAGAAGTCCTTTGAGAGCTCTAGCCCTGAGGCAACCATGCGTATGAAGTATTGGCAACTTCATTTTATTAGCTTTGGCATGGAATATTTTGATTTAGAAAAGGCAAGCATGGGATTACAAAGATTGCAAAGATATGTCATAAGGATTGACAGGTGAGAGAAGGAATGAGAAGGCTTGCAGGCAATTTCAATACTTGACACAGTGTAGATCTATCGCTTTAACAACAGGCCTTATTGGTTTTAAATTGGCTTTTTAGTGCACACTTGTTATCAAAGTCTTAGGAGCAGTTGCAGAATTTGAGGCTAGTGCACTTCATCGAAATTCTAATAGTTAAGAATTGTATGATTTACTGTCACTTATTGATCTCCATATAAGCAAACTTAAATCAATATTGATCACCCTGAAGGCAGAATATAAGAGGTTCTTAAAGATGTAGTATGAACCTTTGTACATATCAATGTCACATTCTCAGGTGTCGCATGCTAAGGGGCAGAAACTTAGGTAGGACTGGAGGGACGGTTCCCACCGAAATTTCAGACAGAGGGATCGAGCTGCTTATATCTCCCCAATATTTCACAAATATACACTAAGTGTGATAAATTTCTACTGTGTTTTCCACTGTTCTTCATTTATTTGCTGTATCCATGTTTGTAAAATTACATGTTTTTGTCAGTCTCTTCCCCAAATCCCATTTATTTTCGACCTGTGCCACGCAAGCCAAGAACCAAGTCTGCTTATGTGTATACTATGGGATAAACATGCATGCAGAGTAGTGTACTGTCTACAAGGTAGGGAATTTTGTGTTTATAGATGGGCAAAGGGTCCTTCAAGTATGCCTGGGTTCTTGACAAGCTTAAAGCAGAGAGGGAGCGTGGTATCACCATCGACATTTCGCTCTGGAAGTTCGAGACGTCCAAGTATTACATCACGATTATCGACGCCCCTGGCCATCGTGATTTCATCAAGAACATGATCACAGGAACTTCACAGGTAACACACAAGAATAAGATAAGTTGACAATAATAAGATGATCTGTCTAGCGTTTAACACTTTACAACGATGAGCTGCATTGGTTTATTAATCACTCTTAATACACTCGTCATTCAAGGGACAGAAATTGAAACCAATGGACAGAAAATTCGACTGGCTAACAGTAGTTCGTCCATACACAACTGTAGCCAAAGCAATGGATTCCCATCCATAGTTCACAGGTGGCATCGTGCTCAGATTCTCTGGTCTTTTATGTTTGCCATGAACTATATCATTCGTTCGACTTCTGTCAATTTTGGTAGATGCAGAATATGTTTCTAACATGTGAGACATCGTTGGCATGTCTGAAGCAATTCCTGTGGTTGATTTTAAATGTCATGTTGCTTTTATGGCCCTCCTTTATGAAAAACAAAAGTGTGTTTAGATTAAGCTCTTACTAGTATGGTGTTATTACTGTAGTTATGTTTATATTACCTTTTTTGTTTAACTGTTTTAATCTTACATTGTGTATTATGTAAAACTTAACATTTTAATTGTTTGTTATATTTTTAGGCAGACTGTGCTGTGCTGGTTGTGGCTGCAGGTGTGGGAGAGTTTGAGGCCGGAATATCTAAGAATGGTCAGACCCGTGAACATGCCCTCTTGGCCTTCACCCTAGGAGTCAAACAGCTCATAGTTGGAGTCAACAAAATGGACTCCACAGAAACGCCATATAGTGAGGTCAGTCGAAATAAGTGGAACATTAATGTTTTAGCAGAATTGATGATAATAAGAATGTTGATCATTGCAAATTAATCAGAAACACAGTTGTCTGTCTATATGAGTCACATTTTGTCAATTGATTGCTGTGAGGGTAATTGGTTAATTGTTATATGTTCACTTGGGTGGAATTTTCTTTGATCCCAGGTCCAACTTTGGAGGGTTTAATAGAGGCATTTACAGGGTGAGAGCTTGGTTATTATTATTGTAGCAGACATTTTGTTTCATAGCCCTTGCTACCAGAATTTTCAAATACTTTCTGAGTCTCTTGGTGCTACCTGCTTTTCTAATAGGCAATTGTCATTGGCAGCCAATGATTATGGGTGGTTATTTCAGGGAGTCAAATAGCTATTCAAACAAAGACAATCAAATTTCAAATTATAAGAACAAATAGATCCATGCATTTATGGAAAGTTTGATGTTTGCCATGAAAGGGAGACTTTTTAAATACTCTGACTCTGTCCTACTCACTCGTCTTATTCTGTACTCAGCTGGAAATGTTCACTTGGTTCATTCCTAATTTTTAATCAGGAACGTTTTAACGAGATCAAGAAGGAGGTGTCGACATACATTAAAAAGGTTGGATACAATCCAGACACGGTTCCTTTCGTTCCTATTTCCGGCTGGAATGGAGACAACATGCTCGAGGCAAGTCCCAAGATGACGTGGTTCAAAGGATGGTCCGTCAAGAAGGCTGACAAGAAGGAGTATTCGGGAGTGACGATCATGGACGCCCTTGACAATATCGATCCACCAAAGCGACCAACCGATAAGCCGCTTCGTCTCCCTCTCCAGGATGTCTACAAAATAGGAGGCAAGTGGAAACATGGTATTGTAATTGTACATTTATGTAGCACCAATCAAAGAGCGAAACCAATCAGACTAATTAATGTCGTTAAGAGTTTGATTTACATGTGTAGCCTAGAAGTATTGCCTGGTATTAAACCCTAGCATTAGGGATACATGTTTCATTTTATTCACTTCACAGTTCTAGGGGGTTAAATAATAACATGTACTCATAAAAACTTGTGATCTTGGATTAATCTGTAACTCATCTATGGCCTGAATGTTGGGGTCTAACCTCGTTTAGGCTTTTAGCTTTTGTTGGGCTTAGTTTGTGCTGCAATTGAATGTATATAATAGTCTGTCATATGGCTGTTTGCAATATTGTATACTTCTTAATGTTGGAAGGATGGCAATTTCAAAATGTAGTTGTATTTTTTTTAATTCGCAGTTACAATGGCATAATTACAATTTATAATTCCATAAACACAGACAGCGATGTATTCAAATGATAATGTAGTGCTGTTAGGAGATTGGAGACCCTTTTAAAGCAGTGTAATTATTCAATTTGTAATGGGTATAAAACTGTAAGTTATCTGAGGTAATACCTATTGTTGCTTTCAAATGTCATATTGTTCCTTATGGCTCTTCTGTATAAATGGAAAACATGCATTTTAGATTGAGCCATTATTAATTGGTTGTTATTACTGTAAATATGTTATATCTTCGTTCTATAAATAGACAGACATGACCTCTTGATAATTCGGAATTGGATAGTTTTGGCTCAATATCACACTTATGCATCTGTGCTTTGGTTTTTTAATGATATTCCCTCTCTGACTTGCTCTTTGATATTAACTGTGGGTGCTTGTCATTCTGCACATAATCTTACAACTTTTCGCACTGGGAGTGCCTCTGATTAGGTGTGTACTGGGAGAGACACTATAAAAATCTGTAAATACAATACATTTTATGTTTCCATGTTTTAATTGTTTTTATGTTACATTTGTTGCGTAGGTATTGGCACGGTTCCAGTTGGTCGTGTGGAGACAGGTGTGTTGAAGCCAGGTATGGTCGTTACGTTTGCTCCTGTGAATCTGACGACTGAGGTGAAGTCAGTGGAAATGCACCATCAGGCACTGGAAGAGGCTCAGCCAGGCGACAACGTTGGATTCAACATCAAGAACGTCTCCGTCAAGGAGATCCGACGTGGCAACGTGGCGGGTGACTCGAAGAATGACCCGCCTAAGGAAACGGAAGATTTCAAAGCTCAGGTGAGATTACGATAGGCTTTTAAGACTAGATTGCCTTCTTAATGTCCTGGCAAACATGAAAGAATGACCCATCTAACACAGGTCGAAGAAAGTGAGGTTTCAAGTCTCAGGTAAGATATTTGGATAGGTTATAAGGCCTGGTGTGACTTCTCAATGTCCTGGCACTGGCAAGCATGAAAGAATGACCCACCAAAGAAAGCAAGGTTTCTAGTCTCAGGTAAGGTTATAAGGCCTGACTTGGCTTCTCAATGTCTTTGTGAGCATGAATGACTGACCCACTAAAGAAAGAGGTTTCAAGTCTCAGATAAACTTTAGCATTAGGCTTTGGTGACTGGGATTATCTTAGAATTTTGTTGTCGGTTGTGTTAAAACAAGAGACGTAAATGAATTAAATCTTATGTAATCTTATGTAAAATGATAGTTTTTAAGGGTATTTGCAAAATTTCAGACATTTCAATCTAGATTGATTTAACATGACTGCTACTGAAGTTATACCAAGATCATGAAATTATTATATCCAAACGTTTGTAGTGCACCTCTCACATATAGACTATTTAGAGATGCTTTCAGCGCGGAAGCCTCGGAGGAAAAGAAACATCGTGAGAGAATGCTAGTATGTAGGAGAAATCCTTGACCTGAGTGAGCTTAGTCCGTAGCAACTGAGGAGTTGGTCATTCAATGTGGAGGGAATATCCGCTATCCCATTGTGCTATGTTTTATTACATCTTCTAATTGCCTTGTGCAGGTACTGACTAATTACCAGGACGATTTTGTCATTCATTAAAACAACTTTGTAATTGCTATTGCAAATTAATATGCCATCACTTCAAGAAAGACTGGTATGAAGTATTCCAAACCTAACACTATTAAACCACGATCAGACTGAATGACCTCCAAGCAAAGAGGTAAATAGAAATTGAGGAGTTCATTGGTTATTTGTTTCTCTGTTGTGGAATCCTTGAATAACAGACAAATTATCCATTTAATTGATCTGTTTTTGGTCATTATTTTACCCAATTGAAAAACATTGATTCTTGAGATGTTTGTTATGCTTTTAATGGTTCTGCTGATCTTCTCTTAACCAGGTCATCATCCTCAATCATCCTGGCCAAATCAGCGCCGGCTATGCTCCCGTCGTCGACTGTCACACTTCGCACATCGCCTGCCGGTTCCGTGAACTCCTCGAGAAGATCGATCGACGAACTGGAAAGAAGCTGGAGGACAATCCTGCAAACGTCAAATCCGGAGACGCTGCCATCGTGGAGATGGTTCCACAGAAGCCGATGTGCGTTGAGGCGTTCTCCGACTACGCTCCTCTCGGTCGATTCGCCGTTCGCGACATGCGGCAGACCGTGGCAGTCGGTGTCATCAAGTCTGTGAAGAAGCGAGAAGGCGGCCAGGCGAAGGTGACCAAGGCTGCGCAGAAAGCCGTAAAGAAGAAGTGAGGTTTGTGTCGACCATTTAACTTTTGGAGTTGCTGTGATTTCGTTGCCTTCTTGACGGATGAGTTTGATGACAACATATTTAAGATCTTCTAGTCTTTAGGTATTTGTGCACGGTTTTGATTTTAATGCCGGTGTTGATTTTAATGCCGATGTTGATTTTAATGCCGATGTTGATTTTAATGCCGGTGTTGATTTTAATGCCGATGTTGATTTTAATGCCGGTTTTGATTTTAATGCTGGTGTTGATTTTAATGCCGGTGTGGCATGACAGAGTCTCCCCCCAAGAGTCTCCCTTGGAGACTATTTCAAAACAGATTCTTCTGCTGGGGAATCTATTTCAGAATAGTCATATTAATGAACTTGTAGTCTTTAGTAGGTATTTGTGCACAGTTTTGATCTTAATGCTAATGTAGTGTGACACAGAGTCTCCCATAAAAGTCTCTCCCAGGGGTAATTTCAAAACAGATTCTGCTTTTTCCTGGATCTATTTCAGAATAGTCGTATTAAGAAGCTTGTCTTCTTGAGGTATTTGTGCACAGTTTGGATTTTATGATGGTGTGGTATGAGAGTCTCACCCTAAAAGCCCTCTGCAAAGGCTATTTCAAAACAGTTTTCTTCTGGTGGATGTATTTCAGAATTAATTTAAATATCCGCGCAGTCGGGTATCCGCCCCGTGAGTTGACGGATACCTGGGCCGTGATTTCAACATTTTTTGACGGCCTTAGTTAAGATATCATTTAAGTATGTACTAATTGTGATGCTAATTTACTTGACCTGCAAATACACAATCAACTGAATGTATATATTTAGTGTCCGATTTTAAAGTGTTTGTGAGTTAGCTTGAAGAATTTGCAGCTTGCAGTTTTTAAGTATTATAATTTTACTTAATGACATGCAGTTTTATAGAATCCATTTGTGCTGTTATTGTTTTAAAATCTTGATGACAGGATTTGGTAGTTTACTTAAGTCATACCTTATTTATTGTTGAGATTTACAAGAAGGTGCTATTGTTATTGTGCATAGTTTGTGGCTCTTATTGATACAGAGTTCATTCACTTTTGGACTAAGAAATGTTGATTTGTTTCTGTGATTTTGGCTCAATGTTTTTGTTTCGATTTTGTGACTTCGTTGGAAATTATTTTCTAAGAATTGTCTAAGAATTAAAGTAATCTGGTAGTGATCTTCCCTTGATCATAGCTGTATGTGTCTCAGACTGGGAAAGCATCAATATTTCTGCTCAATAAGAATTCTCAGCGCCCAGAATTCATGTTTTCGCATAAATGTTATATTTATATGGGTTGACTTGCCCTAGATTTAAGTTGATGTCTTCCAATGTTATAAGCTGACCTATTTACTCCCAGACTCCTTTGTGGTGTCTTGTTTGTTTGATCTTATTGTTTTGTGATATTTGCGATGTGTTGCCCAAACACTGGATTATCAACACCAGCTCATCTCGTGCTGGAACTCCTCTGGTTCCAGTCGTGTCTATTGGTGCTATATAATTGCAGTTGAATGGCATTAAGGCGCTTAATTTAAGCTGATGTGACTTTTGTTTAGCATTGGCTCCATATGGATTGTTTGCATTAAAGCTGTCCTCCAATTAAACATTGTTTGTCTTAGTTTTATGGGTTATTGGTTGTCCATAGGATCCTGACAGCATTTCAATGGGCATTGGGCTGTTGGAGGTCTGTACACTAGTCATATTATATGTGAATTTATATACAGGTAAATCAAATAAGGGCTTTATCCAGGCAGGTGATCCCCAAAAAATAATCTACTATTCAATTTTGTGCCCAGCCTTACAGCTTGTCTGTTTTGACATTGTCCTCCAGCTTTATATTCTTTTGAGGATGTGTGGGGTCAATGGGAATAGCTAAGACTTAAATTAGTCCCAGAGGTTGTAGGGATGAACTGAAACTCTGCTGGGATACTGGGAACTCTGCCGAGTGTCGTAGTACTCGGCATTACTCGGATAAACAATGGGTACTAATAAAATAGAAAACAAATACTGTTACTAGCAGTACCTACTAGTTGATTCTTCCTGGTGTAAATTGAAGCACAACCAAAAAAATTCAGAAAAATTGTGCAGACGGCCAAACTAAAAATCAAGAGAATACAACTGAAATAGTTATAATCGATACTCTGACTCGGTACTACTAACTTGTGGTACTATGTAGGAAATTGACACTGAATTTATTAGAGAAGAACCGAGTTTGAATTTCTTGCCAAGTACAGAGTATTGCGAGTTCCATTTTGTTGAGTCCTAGATTGGAATATTCAAATAGTCTCGTTCTCTTGATTTTTAGTTTGGCAGTTTGCACAATTTTTAAGAATTTTTTGTTTTGCGTTAGTTTACATCATTAGGAAGTTGTAACCAGTAAGCATTAATAATAACGGTATTTGGATTTTTAAAATGGTCAATTGTCGTTTTATAAATTTATAAAGCCGATTTTGGTTTTTTAAATCGGAAAGATTAATACTTGGACCCATTGTTTGTCTGAATCCGAGTATTGCCGAGTGCTACGATACTCCGACCGAGCCGAGTTCCAAACCAAGCTTCGGTTCATCCATACAATTCATCCCTATTAAGTTGATCTATAGTAGCTGTGCTATACAATGTGGTTCCTAATGGTTCAAAAGCAACTCTGAATACCCGTACGTGGAAATACTATTAGGGAGAACAGAAGTCCCTTAAGCTAGCCCTGACGATGGCCATGGGTGCTAAGTGTTAGCGACTTAATTTTCTTAGCCTCAGCATACAAAGCTGGGTGGCCAGTCCTCCCTCGACATCTCATGTTCCCACCGACAACGGCTGGGTTGCCTTGGGGCACAGATGGAGCAGAAATCTCGACAAATATTCTGCCGTGGCGGGATTTTAACCCGTGGCCTCCCTATTGACAATCCAGCACGCTAACCACTAGACCACCGTGCACTTAAGTAGCAAAAGATCAAAAGGGCAGCTGGCAGACTAACTCCGTCACTGCCAGTACTCTTGTCGTGCCAGCCCAAGCCTGTATTAAGGAGGAGGGCGACGCTAATGTTATGATAGAGCGTTCCTGCCAGCTCGCCCATGTGGTACCCATACAGGACCTATGTTCCCATTGGGGACCCATATTCCGCACTCGGATGCCACACAATTCCAATGAGGATATAACAGAGGTCGTTAAACAGCAACTAACGACCCTTTGGCAAGGCTGACTTAGATGCCTTTGAAAGTTACTGTCGTAACAATGTTCAGCGTCTTCCTCATCCTTTCAGACTATAACATACAAGGCTATAAGCAATATTCTAATTACCTAAAAAATACAATAAATCCAACTGAAAAATCAAAAAACCTCAAATTTGGACTTTTGAGGATTTTTTTGTTTTAAAAGACTTGTTTCTTTTTCTTTAGGTTCTCTGTCCAATGGGAAGGTTCGAACTTCCAGTGCCGCAAAAAAGACTAGTTTTTTTAATCGAGTTATAATAGCCTTGGTACTGATTATGTGATGGTAGTTTCACTTTAACGATGCTGTGATTACAAAGGTCATTAGCGTCGCCCTCTTCCTTTATCCAGGTCTGGGACTGGCTCTGCCTCTCAACTAATCGCCGACAGCGGCATGCATCGTTGGTAGCAAGGCACATGTCGTAAAGATGGTGAGCGCACAATTTGTAAAGCACATGTGTGTCACTGCCAGGCTGTCACCAATTGTTTTTACTGTGGGCCTACATGTAATCATGCTACAGTATGTCAATTTTAAATTAAAAAACGATGATTGTTATTATTTTATGCTGTCATAAATAAGTTGGCAGTAATAATAGTTTAATTAGGCCTATATTTAACGGTCTTTTTATAGTGGTGGTATTGAAAAAACAATATATCATGTAAGACTTCCATTTGGCTTTGCTTTCACTTAACTAAGTTTGGTTTCGATACTGTTTTACTTGTCACCCATGCACACCTCCGCAATGGTTAAGTTAGTTAACTAGTTAAGAATTCTTTGTATCTGGGAATTGATTTATTTATCCCAGTGCGCCAAGAATAGAAACAATGGTAACTGGTTTCTTTTCTTTTCTATCGGTAATTCTGCTACTTTGGTGTCCCTTCTTGCAAGATTTCAATCCATTTCAGGGCTGACTTTGGAACCTTTTGTTTTATAACTGATGCTCTTTATGTTTTTTTTCCTTGAACAAACTGTTTGTTGTGTGGCTACAAATAAACAATTTAAATTGATTGATGTTACCCCGCTATCTCATAACGCTATGGCGGCAAATGCAACCATAGGATAATAAAGATTTCTTACTCACATTGGTATAAAGCGCCAAACAAATTACTGCGTATAGCGCCCTCTGTCCCGTATTCTGTAAAAATAATGTCGGCCTCATATCATTACTATGTTTATTAAATAATAATGTTGAAATACTAACAAGTTGCATAACAGATTACTTTATTAAAGAGTATTTTTTAATTTTATGTATTTAAAATTCTGAATTTTATTGCATGGAAGCTAATTGTGTAAGTTGCAGCCATCGGGAACTATTATAAAGGCTGGATTATTCTGCTGCGGCCGAAAATTCAGCCGCAATATAATGAACAATTTACTTCTGCCGTGGAAACCGCATACAATTCGGTACAGGTCTGGATTTACTCCCTTGTTTTAAATCTAATATTGAATGCCGCATAATGCCAGCTGGATTTATGAAAATAATCATGTTTAAGTAGAAGCTGGATGGTTTAAAGAATCATGCTTAAAGAGAAGCGGAACTGATGAAAAGAATCATGTTTAAGTAAAAGCGGGATTGATGAAAAGAATCATGTTAAGGAAGAAGCTGGATGGATGAAAAATTATGCATAAGTTAGGTTAGGGTTTGTGTAGTTTTTAGATGTACTCGAGAAACATACGCCTGCAGAAGCTCTACGCATTCAGATTGGTGTTTTTGTATTCGATAGTACTAGCAGTGTCATATCTTCGTTTGTGTTGTGTAGCGCAGCACTTTTCAAACTTTCTGATGCTGCAACTGTGTAATTGTTTTACCAGCAATATGACACAGCCTGTGCTTTTCCACATTAGCATACTTATTTTCTGTATGGTCTGTCCTGAGTTTGGATTGGCCTCCCTCGGGAGCTAATAATAATGACGACATTCGTTTATCAGAAAAAACACACCAGTTGGCACACTGCAACCAATTACATAAGTCAGATTTGCCTAGATACCCTGGGATATTTCACATAGTATCATTCAAGTAGGGAAATCAACAAACTGATACGCTCTCGTATAATACCTGCACAAAATAGTTGTTATCTTAAAAGCTGAAATCATATTTCTGTTCTGATTGCAGGCTCTGGAATGGACCCAAAACTTGCGCTGAAGCCACGTATCATTCTAGAGAAAATACCTTTTCCTCTGTAAGTAATGTTTGAATGTGTAATCTGTTTAATATGTTTAAAAGAGCTGCTGTCTTTATTTGGTTGAGTTTATTGAGAAGAGATCTGGATCTGGGATATTAAAACAAATTAAGTTGGAATATGTTTACAGTCTAACAGATACTGTTAAGCTCAAGCAAAAAAAACAAAATAAATCATGAAGATTCATCGTTTGAGTACATCTCCAGAAAGTGGGAAGGAAGGCAAGTCCCAGATACTTGTAGACTAGTGGGACTATGCCTAGTGCGGACGTCCATATCTGAATTTGATACTTGAAGTATTGCTAATGGATAAGAGAAAGAGCAGTCATCGGAAAGATGCTGGGACTGGCGTTGCATGTATTTCGATCATTTTGTCGGACAAAGTACGAGAGGCCAGACTGAGATCACATGCCGAGAAGCGAGGATGAAAGTTACAACAAAAGAATTACAATTATAGCAGATTAATTTCTTTACTTCTTTTACTGGGATCCCTAACAGCTAACATATCCTGTTTTCCCATTTTGGCATCGGATACTTAACCAAAGCAACATTCCATTGTTGAACAGACTTGGTCCACATATGACATCCAAGCTAACTCTTGACTTGTATGTGGAATCAGTTTGTTGGCAACATGTGTATGTGTGTGAGCCTACTATTGGTGCCTTAGTTTACTATTACTTTGCTAACCGATGTAACAGTTTACTTCATTATTACATTTAAGATGATAACTACAAGGAAAACATCTCGATTTAACGAGTACTAGTAGACTCTTCTAAGCAGCCCTTTACGACTGCTTGGTGACAATTTCTTTTTTACTTGACTTGTTTTCCTAGGATAATCAAAGAGGAAGTGGACGCAGGGGATGTTGAGAATGACGTGAAGGACATTCTTACTGACAGAGTACATTGTCATTATTGCATCAAAACGTTTTCAAGTGATAAAGCACGAAGAAGACACGAGGAAGGACACACGAGTAAAGGACGTAGGTTCCGATGCAAGCAATGCGAGAAGACCTACACGCGGGCAGAGCACCTAAAACGTCACATGCCGAGCCACACCGGCATCAAAGATTTCAAATGTGACAGCTGCACGAAACGATTTGCCATTCGAAGTCAACTTGTCCAACACGAGAGAACCCACACCAATGAGAGACCGTACAAGTGTACGGACTGCGATATGGCTTTCAGACAGATTGGTCATCTCCAGCAACACAGTCGACAGCACAAGTTCATTCGACTGCCGACCGGATACAAGAGAACGCCACAGACACCGCTGTTTGCATGTAGCATATGCGATAAGGTTCTGACTACCAAACGGTCACTGCAGTCGCACGTGCGAATCATGCATACCGGTGAAAAGCCTTACAAATGTGCAGGATGCGACAAGACATTTGCTAGTAGACAGGCATATTTGTATCACAAGCAGGCGCATCACGAGGACTCTCGGTACGAATGTCCCGACTGCGGGAAGCTCTTTGCAGCTATCTGGATGATGAAGAAGCATAGGGTGGTGCACGTGAACGATTCGGATTATGTTTGTCCCGAATGTGGGAAGCATTTACGACAGGCGCTGTATCTCAAGGATCATATCATGCGTCACTGTGAAAAGCAAACTTGTCGTATCTGTGGAAAAGTTCTGCCCAATCCTATGCAGCTTCGGTGGCACTTAAAATTCCACCTGCTGCCGAAAGGGAAGAGGCTGGCTAAATCGAGGAAGCTGTTTGATTGTGGGGAATGTGGAAAACAGTTTGATAGGAGGAGGTTGGTCATTGATCATTTTATGACGGTTCACACAAAGGCGGTTAAACGAGAGGTTAGAGTCAAAACTAAAATGGAAACCAACATCTGTGAATTAAAACAACCTGTGCATTGATTGTTGGTCGATGTTTGTCAAAATGGTGAATTTAAGGAGTTCGTATCCAGTGGCTGTTCATTGAAAGTGGACAGAAGGGGGGACTGTGCCCACACCTAAATTTGGTACAAAAGTCAGTGGCAGCTCTGGGCTTTTCCAGCATGGACCAAGGAAACTGACCTAGGGGCCCAGTGGATGTCTGGTTTTGTCAAAATTGATAGTGGACTCTACTCCAGGGAACTACAAACTCAGTTGATGGGAACTGGCACCTCCGTAGAGCCACTGCTGCAAAACTTACTTTCATTACAACTTGTTTTTAGCAATAACTTTCCAAGACATTACACTCTACCAGCATTTCCATCAGTAAACGGGACCTATGTGAGCTCCATATGGAGCCCTAGACCCTATAGGATTTTGGACCATTGTTGCTGAAAAACAATGTGGCCAGTAACTGTTGAAGTACAGCAGGGACAATTATCCCATTATTTGAGCACTGTCTATAAT
This sequence comes from Bimastos eiseni, assembly GCA_959347315.1. Classification (NCBI taxonomy): domain Eukaryota; kingdom Metazoa; phylum Annelida; class Clitellata; order Crassiclitellata; family Lumbricidae; genus Bimastos; species Bimastos eiseni. The sequence continues at coordinate 1,965,633 of OY365812.1, read as the reverse complement.
GAGCTCCTTCAGGATGATGGCAGTGCAGTATCAGATTATTCCATAAAGTGCCAGAACCTGTGACTAATATGGAAGAGATATGAAGCCACAACATATCAGTCATAGTATTTTCTTATACATTGTGGGCAACATCTGTAACTTTTTCTTTAATTATAATGAGGTTCTACTCATTAAGTCATTTCATTTCGTTAACAAAAACAAACACTACTGCCAATTTATCCTGCCAAAGTCCCAGATGTAGTCACACGTAATCTAGGTCAATGACCCAGTTTTCGTCAGCTTCATATCCTTTCCATATCAGTGTTCACAACTTGCCATGCTGTATGAACATGGTTGCACAATCTTGACAACGATATCCTGCTGGAGTACATTTTAATCACAACAATTAATGTAGCGACAATTCATGTGGCATTGTCAGTAGCTGGGGTACTTTAGAATGTTAACACAAGTATTAAATAGTTACAATGCACTTAGGCTTTCATTATCCAAGACTAAATATGGGCACACCCCTCATATGCAATAATATGGATGTGCCCTAAGGCATTCTGTACTTGGACGAGTCACAGGCATCAGATTTATTCTTCAAAATAAATATCTTTGAGTCAATCTGCAAAAAATTCCATGAACCTTAGTTTTAACACACACACAAAGTTGGCAAGAAAACAGCGTTTTTCAACCAAAACAAAAAAATGTCCCCAAAGCAGTGGCAAAGATCATGACATAGTGGTCTCAAGAATCCTGCCCACAAGGTTATTTTTTTACATACTGGAGTACTAGATGAACTAGATAAAGAATTTGTTTAGCCCAATTCTGCAATTTTAAAGTTAAAAACTTTGTTGAAAGGTGGATTTCTTGATACACTACCTGCTACAGAAAAGGCAAACACCTTCAACAAACAATTTCGATTTTCTTCTTTTTATTATCGACTGCACCTTTCAATACAGACAAAACAGAACACGTCGAGCTTAATGACGGTAACAACTAAACTACTTTCATCTGGTCGTTCTTGCCAATTCATGCACTAGAGACGTTCGATGGGCTCCGATTGCTATGCGCTTCTGAAATCTGGAACTTATCCCAACATTCAATGACCTTACAGAAACAACTAAGTTCAAGAACATCGGTCAACGCCTCATCATTTATGTCAAACTGTATGTCAATTATCGATAAAAAGCCTTTGAACCCATAACTGATAACTACTACATCCGAACATAACTGACAACTACTATGCATGCGACAGAATAGCAAGACCATCTAAAAGCAAGTCTGTGCTTCAGATGTTATACAAGCTAACTAAACAAAACATGTTTTTAAAGTGATTAAATTTTATGTTTGACAATTAACTACGAACTGCAATGGTGTTTCTCCTTCACTTAATTACACGCTCTATTTAAAAATACATTACTAGTTCTTCACGCTTCAGCCGTATTTATCATTCAAAGATCTGGAGTGAAAGTCAGAGGTAATAGTTAAATACTGCGCCAAGTTTAAAAGGGTTTCGACATGGTATTGTGCATTCATAAGTTAAGATGTTGGCTGCAAGGTTACAAGAGCAACCCACGAAGCACACTGAAATATATTCTCTGCGAGATCAAACAATGGCCAATTTCAAATGTACTAAAATACACGAACTAATACTCGAAACGACCAAGACTAACAAAGCAAAAAATCACAAAGACACAGCTAGAAAGAAAACAAAGGATGGCAAGTATCCAGTTGTGGTCCAGGCATTAGCATAACACGATGCCTACACCAAATAGTTAATCTCACTGCTTTAGTTTTCAAACATAACAATAACTTCCTATAACATTGCACATTTTCATTGAAAACTGTGCTAAGACAGATGCACGTGAACAGCTCTTGTCACATAAGTATTTCTCAGGCTGACTTAAACCCAGTTAGCCTGAAAAAATTGGCCAGAGATATGCTTAGCTTTTTCCAATCGAGTGTTGCACAGTTCAAATCTAAACTAGCAAACATATTTACAGAATTCTAAATACCAGAATTATTTATATATATTTCCCTTCTAGTCCCTTATTACGATTGTATTGCCATTTTCAAGAGATTTTAGGTTAGAACCTTTCAAAAGCATAGACTGACAGTTGACATAACCAGATTTGTTACCAATACAACTAACAATTTATCAACAAAGCAACAAAGACGAAAATGACAATGACAAAAATTAGCAACATACATGAAACAAATACACAAGTATGGCAGAAACTGAAACAGAGATTCACTCCATAAATGGGATCCAAGAAATTTAGGAGGAGGATGCAGTTTAAAACCAATTCATCATGACATGATATATTTGTATTTATATGACAACTCTCACAATGCAGATCAGAGGCACTTCCAGTGCCGGATTGAATACTATTTCACAATGAGGTTGAAATGCACCCCAGCCCAGAGATGGGCACCCCAGTCATCCAAATTCAAACGCAAACAGTTACAAAGATCCACAAGTAAGAGTCGACGACGAACTGGAAATCTATCCTAGACGTACGAAAAAGATTGATTCCCACGTTCAATAACGGAACCATTCTGCCGAGGAAAGAACCATTCCAAGCGATGCAACGGACGCCTGTCTACAGGAGCATTGTCTCCGGTTTCTCCAGGAACTTTTTAAACTGCGCCAACCACTGCGCTCCTACGGCTCCATCAACAACGCGATGGTCACAGCTCAAGGTCACGCTCATCACAGACGCTGTTCTATATCTGAAAAACCAAATTAGTGACACATAACATAGAAGAGAAATAGGAGCAGTTGAAAGGTTGCCTTAGGTATCAAGTATTGGAAACTTATTTGTCAGCCTTGCCAAATGAGGGTGCGTGGGTGGCCAGGCATCTACTTTTCATCTCCTTTTCCAATCGACAGTGTGCTCATCATGGTCATGTTGGTTAGGAGCACAGATGAGAGAGAAGCCTAAAAACATTTCTGAATCTCACACTCATTGTCGACAGTCCAACACACTAACCACTAGACCCCGTTAATTTAGCTCCTTTTCCAGCTTCTTTACACACTAACAAAACTTGGATCGCTGTGGCCCAAAAATCAAGAATCTTCCCTTAAATATTAAAACTTAATCAATAATATTTTATTAAACAGGTTGAAGATAAACTCTTGTCAATCATTTGTTCATGATGCCAAAATGAAAATTTTAACGACAAATATCCTTTCCACATAATATGGAATCATTTCAGACTCATTGATGATATATTTTAGCCAGACTATGTCAAAACTTTAGCATATGCAGTACTTTCCATCCTAACTTAAAATGTACACTTAACTACATTAAGGGTCAACAAGAAATTTATAGAAAATTTACAGAAACCAAACAGATGCCTTTGAACTTAGGAGGAAAAACATATGACCTTTGAACTTAATGAATAACCTTTGAACTTAATGGGATGAACCATATCCAATTATACTGGATTCTCAATCTCTCACCCTTTTTCACTGCTTTCATCTGGAACCAACGTCTCAGTAGCTCCACCAACAGCCAAAATACACGCCTACAAAGTCAAACAGTTTCCATTTTACCACCAGGTAGTAGCCACTCAACTTTTGAACTATTTTTACAGATGACACATTTCCACTGGCATGACTGCTTTGGCAGCTGCTTTAAAGTTCTTCCCCCGCTGGTTACGTTAAAACTTGAGCCTCTTATGTAGATTCTGAAAGGTATTGTGCCATTTAAATAGCCAAATACATACTTGGTCAGATAAAGATCTCACACATACGGTTATAGGTAAATTCTTCATGAACAGTTGTTTGTAAAACGATTCTTCGTAACACAATTCTAACCATAAGCGTAACTGTTTTATGAAGAATTTTGCTTTGCCAAGAAAATAATTGTACAAACAACTGTTTACGAAGAATTGTTTTATGAATAACTGTTTACAAGGAAAATGTCGGACACCCATGCATACATAATAATATTATTTGCCAATTCAATTCAAACATATATACTCACATTCAAACACTACAAATCATACAAACCCATCATACAAACACACGTACAAACACACATACCCGCCCCTTTCTTTGACACTTTCCACCTTATCAACTGGTAAGCCAAGCACCTTCTGTCGTTGTCTCAATACCAAGTCCTTTTCTCTGGGTCTCTTGCACTGGAAGTGCCTCTGATCTGCATTGTGAGAGTTGTCATATAAATACAAATATATCATGTCATGATGAATTGGTTTTTAAACTGCTTCCTCCTCCTCTTCTAAAGGATAATAATTTTCACTATCAATTCCACTAGTGAACGACTAGACTCACCTGAGGCGGATTGATGATGGCTGAGAAGTTCTTAATTCCAAACATACCTAAGTTTGATATTGTAAACGAACCACCCTAAAACAAGTAGAAACCCTTTGTAACACCTGATCACTTGGCCGTCTACAAAAGACCTTTGCCAAACCAGTCGTTAACAAAAGCTAAACAATCAAAACCTTCATGCTGACATTTGCTTTCAGCATATTCCTGCCACGGTTTAACAGTGGTTTCTATTTAGCACCGCCCTCCATTATCCAGGCTTGAGACTGGCACTACCGGAGTACAGGCTGTGTAGAGTTTCTCCCACTGTCTCCTGGTTTTAAGTGAATCTGTTCTTATCAATTGATTGAAGTATTAATTAAAACCTGCTTGAGCAATAAATTATAAATAACAATTCGTTCATTACAGATAAAATCAAATTGGAAGAGATCTTGAGAAGCCCTCCATGTACCACACAATTGCTCAGAGGCATCAATCGCAGTGACATCATTACTGGCACTGAATAATTAATAATATCTTTGCCTCATACCATGTGTCATCTGTCCCCATTTCGGGCTCTCCATTCCAAATTGAAAACTCACCAGTTCCTTTCCCGATCCTAGAAGCCATCAGATTAATTTAGATCTGGAATCATTTAAGCCAAATTCAACAAAATATCAACTGCCTAGCTAACAAAACAACTAGACGATACTCTCATTACCAAAATTCAAATCTTACCATGAATTCATGAGGTTGGAGTTTTCCCTGTTTTGCTCTTTCTGCCAAACTTGTAACATCCAAACTGATTGTTGCCAAGCCCTGGAAAAAAACAATTCAAGTCTCATGAAGGCAGAATACCATTTACATCCACGAAACAAATCCTACATACTTATTATATACTAGCTGTTAACCCGGGAAAATCATGAGTCATACTTAATTTAAACGTTGCAAGAGTAGTGGCTAAGACACTGGGTCGCAGAGCTAATATATGCATTAATTGCAGATATACTTACATTACACGATGTATTTACTTTTAATAACTGCAAATATATGCGAATAAAAGTGTTTGAAATGCGAATCGGACATTTGTTTACTTATGCACTGCAACAGATGCAAGACTTTTGCAACAAAAAACAGCACCCGGTGCAGTAAGATTTTTGGAAAGAACTCGCTAAATGTTACTGCACCCGGTACTGCAGACACTTTGCCGTGGAAATAGTTAGGTCAACTTTATTTGCATATGACGTTTCTGTCCAATCACGCGCCTTGAACACGACAGACAGACAAATACGTGACTTAGGCAATTATTATTTTAGGATTAAATGCACTCAAGGTAACATCAAAATGCGAATCTAAGGCAAAGATAACCCATTTGCTGAACCTTATAAATGTTCAAAAACAATGTTTAGAGTTAAAACCAGTGATTCCCAACCTTTTATTTAGTTGGAGGACATAATGGGCCACAAGGTCAAAAAATTAATAAAAATGTTAAAAGATTTTTATTTTAGAATAGAATCAAATTGCACACGGGCAAATATATTTAAGTGTCAACAAAATATAAATATATTTAAACTGTTAGTTCACTAACATAATACAATCTTAATTGAGACCCTGATGATGAAGATATTAAAATTAAACATGCAAACAAGATTTATAATAAGAACATATAATCACTAAGCAGCAACTAACAAGAAATAAATATTAACAAATACTATAAAAAATAAACAATAAATAATGACGATATTTATCTACTTATTGGAGAATATACATAACCTATGGCTGTGGAGTTTCTAATAAAAAGCTAACTGCAGGGAACCAGCCTGTTGATGAGTGCTGCGTCAACTCACAAGGGTTGTCCAAGTCCAGCTACACTAAGTGAAGATCCGAATTCATTTGCCAGAGAGACCTGTGATAAGATGAGGCAATGTTACAAACAACTCCACTGACAACAATAAAAATCAGAAGAGTTGACTGGACCACGGTTAGAATTCTTGGATAGATAGGACTTAAATCCTAAGTGGAAATCATCTGGGGATGAATACGACAGCCCAAGGAATATAATCCAAGGGTGAGCGGCATTTTTCCCTCCTATATCCAACCTTTTTGTCAGCTTGGAATACGATCGGAGTGATGAGACCGGTATCAGTGGCAACTGCAACACACAGGTCAACAGAGTTGTAGCTGAAACAGACAACAACAACCAAATCCAGTACAACCGCTGCGTGTCATTCAGACATGCAACTCGGACAACAAATCTCTAAACTGTCTCCCCATTTCAAAAACAACTATGTATAGCTGACATAGACTGCACAGCAAAACAGGTATTGCTGAGGGTCAGGGTGTAACCACTTCCTACACAGCTTCGTACCTCAATCGATCAGCCCCCACGCCTTCTCAGTTGTTGACCCTTCCACCTGGAACACACTCCCCTAACAGATGCAACTGTTGCAAAGAAGTTATGTGCCTCTGTTTTACAAGTTAAAGTTTGAACAAGACTCATTTGTATCGCTGTGGTTCTGCTGGGAGTGCCTCTGAGTAGACTTCTTGAGGAAGAGCTATTATAAATGTTAAAACGAATGAATGAATGTTTACAAGCTAACAAGTCTCAACTGTACGAACATATAACAAAAGTCAATCAAACAATGTAATTGTCCCTTCAACATAACTACTCAGAGGTACTTCCAAAGAATATATTGCAGCAAAATCCCAATTGAAGGCAGCTCCAAATAGCTGAGCCTATGATGGAAAAGGAATGGAACTGCATGGTAGAAATGTGTGCAAATGGAACAATCAACTCACAATGGACCATTCCGATAGATACCTACACAAAGAAAGAATAGCACATTTCCCAAATGGCGGGTCACGGCCCCAGAAAAATTCCAGGTTGCCTAAATTGTTCTACTTAATGTTTGATTGCATTAATTTCACTTAGACTAAATATATAAAATACAACTGTATGCTACTAGCAGTCATTCACTTGGAGGTCCGCCGAGATGGGAGCCAGAGGGAAAATGCCCAGGGGCCCGGCGAATTTGTAGGGGTCTGGGCTGAGCTTGTACTCAATTTTCTCATTGAGCCAAAAGATAGTTTAAAGGCCTGTGATTGCCCTGCCTATGAGTCCGGAATTTATGTTGGCAGCCTTGATCACTTCCCGAAAACTAGGCATCACTAAAACACAAGAAATTTTTATGAACATTCATATCTGTTTAATTTTACCTACAGCCAGTAAAGTCGATCAAAACTGAGTGGATCACCAAGAAGAAGTATAAAAATAATAATAATCGGGTCACAGAAATTTTATTTGGAACCGCTGGATTGGAGATTAGATAACAGATGAGACATGAGATGAGAGTGCATACCGCCTGATGAAGGTTTCTTGCCACGATGAATTGGCTTCCGGAATTTTTCTGCAGCTCAGAGCGGATGCCTTTATGATGAAATCATTCACAGACAGTTTCACGTTTTCCTTCTTCAACAGTTCGTTCAAATCTTTGCGCAGCCTGATGAATAACATGACGATAACTTTTACAATATTTATCATCTAATCATCTATACTTGCACAGCATCCTTTTGTTGACCTTGACTGCACAAATCGTCTTATTATTCAAATAGTAATAATTATAATTAATATTATTATCAGGCCTCCATACAGAGATGCTCACTCTTGAACTATCCATACAACTGTGCACTCGATTGATTGGGGACATTAGGACCTAATTTATGGCTAAATCAGGTCGAACAAATGTCTGTATTGTCATCTAGCATATAAAACCTAATGCTTTATCACCAACATAAAACTACATCTATATAAAATAAAATAAATCCATATAGAAATCAAAAGCTCTTTCAATCTATTCTATACAAATAAAAGTTCTATCACCTATACAAAACTAAATCTATATAAAATTTTTAAAAATCCATATAAAACCAAAAGTTCTATCTATTCTATAAAACCAACAGTTCAAAATGTTTCATCACCTCCTTTAATGATGTTTATCGATGATTGTAAACCTACCCCTAAAATGTCATAAAATTATGTTGTCAACAGCCTTGAAAGTTGTTATTGGACATCACCCACATCTTCAAAACCAATTGACTAAATAGGAAAGCAATTTAGGATGTCAAACTCACTTGAGAACTTTGTTCATTTCAACATCGACCGACAGATAGTAATGAGGTATCGTCTGTTTCGACTGCAACAGTCGCTTTGCTATCACCTGCAAAACCACCACACAAAACCAAATCCTTCAAGAAAGGTCGTGTATGAATGGTATTATTATAATAATAATAACGCCGATTTATAAGACGTCGTAAACGTCATATTGCTACCTTTGTCAGACCCAACAATACCACGCTTGTGCTTGTCGGCCCTTTGCTTTGGGACGATATTTCCTCTCTGACTCGCTCTTTGATTTTAATTCGGGTCCTTCTGTTTACGCCTCCTATTCTAAAGACTTTTCTTTGCCCACGGGGCTTCTCACACCGAGAACGCCTCTCATTAGGTCATATAAGGAGAGGTGCATAAAAATATGTAAATACAATACAACACAAAGTGTGTGTGGCCTTACTGGTGGTGAATCTTACACACATATATATCTTTTATTATGCATTTATTAAGCATCAATCGATTGGACTGAACAATCCAACGCAAAGGTCTGCATAAGGTCTCCATGCTGTGACCCTCTCGACAGAGGCCATAGCAATTAGTATAGACTGACCTGGCGTATATTGGTGAGAGGGATGTCTGTGTAGGCGGCACCAGGAGTTGGAGCAGCAACCTGCGGAGCAGGAGCACGAGCGGATGGCGTCGGTGGTGGAGGAGGAATTGCGGATGGAGCGACAGCCGACGGAACAAAGGTTTCCACATCCTTGGCCGTGATTCTTCCCTCTGGCCCGGTACCCCTCACCAACTGAAAAATAACCAACACCCCAAAAGTCCCTTTAAAGAAAAATTAACAGCACAAACTCCCAGCATCTTCATACAGACATACACATTATTGTTTTCATCAATAGCATCATCAAAAACATCATCATTCATTGTATTTAACCATAACTAATTGTTTTTATTGATCGACTGACAACCGACAAAAATTATAATAGTATACAGTTTAATGAGGATTGACAGCAAAACAATAGGGAAGAAAAGACCCTAAATGAACCAAAGACCCGCCATAACAGGGACACCCTTACGTCAAGTTAACTGAAAATAGGTGGCGTTTGAATGTATGATAGTAGATTGAATAACATGACTAGTTAACTAACAAATAGGAAGCTATATAATAAACAGACAGTCTACATAGAATGCAGCAAATGTTCACATAGTTTATTTTTAAACAAAGTGATGCGTATCAAGACACGTGTTTTATTCGGCACATTGTTCCACGCTACAGGACGACTACATCTAAAGGAGACTTTGTGGGTGTTCGTGTGCGCATAGTCAGGCCTATAGTCGCAAGAATTGCGGTGCCCAAACGCGCTAATTTGGTGGACCAGAGTAAAATAATTTGCAAAAACTGGTGGTAATTGGTTGTTTAAAAATTTATACAAGAAGCAGGTTTTAAGAAAAATAAAGGGTACGGCTGTTCCACGGAGTGAACCTTGAAGGATGAGAGACTGCCAGATCTCGAATTTGATAAAAAGCAGAAGTTTGTGGATGCTCAGAAATATTCAAAAATTTACATTACATTAAAATCATCAATACTGGCATCATTGCCGTTCTCATCACAATCATCAACTTCTTCCTCCTCTTCTCAGTGTTAGTAGTAGTAGCAGTAGATCATTAGCGTTGCCCTCCTCCTTCATCCAGACTTGGGACTAGCACTGTCCTTTGAATAGTGCTGCTGTTCAAACATTGATTGTCTCTATAAATCCCATCAGGATCATCATCACCACCTCCTCAACACCACTCCCAGTCGCCACGACAACGAGCCATGTCCACTCACCGCTAGGTCGACACCCCTCTCGGCGGCCTTTGTCCTGGCAAGTGGACTGGCGGCCACCTTTCCCCCTGGCAGAGGGGCGGCAGTCGGTGCTGCGGACGGTGGTGGCGCAGGAGTTGCCGCTGGTGTGGCCGGTACTGGGGCTACCACTCTTGGAGGAGCTACAGGTGGCGGTGCCACGGCTGCTCCGTGGTAATCCTTGAAGGCTGCAACGTCCTCTTTGTTTGGTACAATGACGCACAGTAGCTATATAACAAACAACAACGGTTACTCTTTACTTGTAAGCAGAGTTTTTAAAGTGCTACCTAAGAGCACCAGCTTATTCACGAGTGCTGCGTCATGTCAGAGGGGTTGTCCAGATAAGTGTAGAACCATCGTACCTTTACATTTATATAGCGCCTCTCACCGAATAACTGCTCAGCACAGAAACCTCGGGGAAAAGAAACATCTCTAAAGAACGAGAATCCGATGGAGATAGTCCAGGCATTAGCTTGGTCCTTAATTATGGAGGAAGGTCATTCCAGGTAGATGAAGAGAATGAGGTAGAGGATGTGCTAGTGTGGGTGTTGTTTAGAATGAGAGACTGGAGGGCAGAGATCAATAAAGCATCAGTTTCAATATACTGAACACAACTTTTGCAACGTTTACTCCAGTATTCATTTGGCCAAATATTATCAAGCCAGATATTTAACAACAGCCCTTTTAAATCTTAAAAGATAACTTGTACCTCGTGAAAAATAACAAACATAATAAAACAACACTAAATAAAACACCTTTTTATAATAAATACTACAGGACCCACATGAAGTGAAGCACTGTAGGACCCAACTGTGTGAAGACATTGTAGATATGTTTTTGTTTAATAATAATAACAATAATAATAACTGAATCAAAATGGAACACTCAACTAACCGCTCCTATCGGCACATCCTTTGATCCGCCTGGAAAAATGATCTTGGCAAGGAATCCCTCTTCTGGCGTCTCAAAGTCCATGATGGCTTTGTCGGTTTCTATCTGTGCGAGCACATCGCCCTCTTTGAGTTCATCGCCCACAGATTTCGTCCATGACTGAATGTTACCCTTCTCCATCGTTGGTGAGAGACTCGGCAAATTCACTTCACAGTAAAAAAAACATTAACAGATGTAACGAACAATGTAGTCTGGTAAGTTCTGCATGTATATAGACTGATGTAATATATTCTGTCCGCATGTAGTCTAATGTCATTCCGTCTGGTGTCATTATGTCTGTGTGTAATCTGGTGCAATATATTCTGTCTGTATGTAGTCTGGTGTAATTCTGTCCTGTGTCATTCTGTCTGTGTGTAATCGGGCGTAAGTCTGCATGCATGCAGTCTGGTGTAATTCTCTGTTTTGCAATTGAGGCATCTAGTAGTCACCACCTTCATATGTTCAACGATAATTGTCTCACCGACAAATAATTGACGACAGACGGTTCACAGACAATAGGTTCACGACCAAAAAGCTCTTTTTGACCCATTGTATTCAGTGAAACAGAAGCAGCATTGATAATTATAATACTTACAAACTCAACTTCTATTCGAGCAAGACTTATTTTAATCAATCCAACTTCTTTTAAAATTATTTGTTAGGTGTCCTTGTTTTGGTATGGCCGCATTTCAACGCCATATAAATTGTCGTTGTTATTATTATTATTATTAGTAGTATTAAGCACGAATTCTTGTTAATAATCTAACCTCAATTTCAGCAAGTATTATTTTCACTTATATAACATCTACTTTGGAAGAATATCTTTAATCAATCCAACTTCCATCTAAGCAAGCAACATTATCATCAATGAAAACTCGATTTTACAGAACACATTTCGCAAATAATAACTTATTCAGTGTGTGTGTGTGTGTGTATGCATGCATTGATAGTGAATGCACGTGTGTGGGTGTCTGCAAGTATGTACATAGGTATTTTGGTAGCTAGATTAGCACATAAGTATGTACATCAGGACACAACAGCACCGCAAAAACAACCATTACCCAATTAGACAAACAAAGCTATTGAGCACGGTGGCATATAATTGCTTTCTAAACCACTTAGACATACGTTATTTATCAGTAAGATAATTAATTGCTTGATTAAAGCCTTCACCTGGGGTATGAGCAGGGTATGATTTAACCTCGGCTGCAGCAGGGGAAGGGGCGCTCGCCTTGGGCGATGGGGCTGAGGGGGCCTCACTGGTGGAGGCTTCAGATGAAGCCGAGTAGTTCTTGAAAGCAGCAACATCGGCCGCACTTGAAACGACGATACACAGCAGCTGGTAAAAGAACAATTAAAAAACCAATATTATTATTTTCTTTAATTTATATAGCACCGCTCACTGCAGTGGACATTCGGTAGCGCTACCATAGCGAGAACCCCAAGAGTAGAAAGGTTTTGAAAAGGGAAAATGATGAAAGAATTGTAACACATGGAGATAGGGAAGGGCATTCCATATGGAGAGCACAGGACCTAATTTGGGCCATATTGGCTCTAACTCATGCAACAACGACAATATACCCGTTCAAGGAACGCAGAGGTCTATGATAAGCTGCAGAAAGAAGGGGCGAATTTGATCCCAGAGACATTTCTGAGTAATACCCAAAATATTGTGACTTAAGAACCAGGACAAGAACTTAAACTAAATGTAAGCTGAAAGAGGAGTCAGTGCAATTGATTGATCATAAACATGAAGATGTGGATGGATTTAGGACGGCCAGCAATCAGACTTTTTGCCGCAGAACTGAGGATTGACTGGATAGAGAACAGGCCTATTAGTAGAGAGTTGCAATAGTCAATTCTAAAACCGACAAATGCATCAACTACTGAAGTGTGGGTGGATGTGAGACAATGTCATCATTACAACAGAAATATTATACTGCTTGGAAAGCCTTTATCAGCTGTCATGCCTGTTCCATAAATCGTGTGGTGGTACCTTTTATGGTCCTTTGAAAACATACCTTTTTGTTGGGGCTGGAAATGGGAACAGTTTTTGAGTAGCCACCGTTGAAAGGGCGCTATATAAATTTTCTAATGAATGAAGGACCATAGAGCCTCTCCTGGACAATACACACTGGTACAATTACAATGCATTTACTTACATTTCCAAGTGGAACATCTTTTGTTCCAGCAGGAACAATGATCTTTGCCAGGAACCCTTCCTCTGGTGCCTCAAAACCCATTGTCGCCTTATCGGTCTCAATCTCTGCCAAAAGGTCCCCCTCTGACAGCTGGTCCCCTTCTTGCTTCGTCCAGCGCACTATGGTTCCCCGTTCCATCGTAGGCGACAGCGCCGGCAGCGCAATTTTCGTGTGCTGTGGGAGACCAGCATCTGAACAAAGAAGAAAAACGAACATAATCAACGTAACGTAAACTAACCACGTAACTCGAACACAGAAGTAAAATATCAACAAAAAACCGTAAATGTAGTCTCAAAACTTCTGAATTGCCACTCGAAAGCACAGGTCACCAGATTATTCACGTATGCAAGTGATGGACAGATAAGGTCATCGCAATTCCACATGTATATAGCACCTCTACAAGAAAACTACACAGTTCAATTGACTTTCTTGTTTGACAAACACACAGACCAATTTCTATCGCATCTCACAGCACACTCAGAAAGACGTTGTCCAGTAGGCAGAGTATCTGGACTTCTCAGACCAATGAGAGGCCAAAACAACTTTGAAGATGATATATTTAAAACTAAGTTTACTAGCCGCATTTGATGCAAAAATAAAACATTTACTTTTCAAATTCTAATAGAACAATGGTTTTTTGTTCCTACAACAGTTCAACTTTAAGACGCAGTTAAAAGTAAAATTATGCTGTGTAACAGCCTATATTAAGCAAACAATATGGCTCTACACATTCAAAAACAACACATAACGTCTTCAGATGTAAATGAATAATGTGAATGCGAATTATGCGTTTGACTTCAAGCAGTTGGGGTGTACAATACAAGGATGTCTATGCCCTATGAGCAGGGATGTGGTTTCGAGACCGCGGTCTTGGCCTCAAGACCGGAAAACTGCGGTCTTGGTCTTGAATGCCTCGGTCTTAGACCATCGGTCTTGGTCTTGACTGCGTCGGTCTTGGTCTTAAAGGAACGGTCTTGGGATTGGTCTCTGTCTTGGGTCAGCTTTCTTGGTAATTTGCCGTATCAGAGCAATTTCTTTAATATTTGCCGGTTATTTTTGATTATTAGAGACACCGGATATTTAGCCCTACGCGCCTGTTATTGATTTTTGACGTGCTGACCATCTATATTACAACTAAATACGGGGGAAAAAATGCATTTGCAAAAGAACCAGCCATTTCAAAACTTGCTTTCACAAATTACAAGGTATGGAACAATCTAATAATTATGTGGTCGGCCACGAGTAGTCACTGTTAACCTACAATTCCGAGTATAAGTAAGCCTACAGCCCTACACCATTCAAACAGAATGTTAATCTACTTGTTCAGATGTCTTATTTATAACCTATCATATACTGTATGTAATTTATAGTGCGATATTTTCAGGCTGACGCCTAGAGCTGAACCCGCAAAAGTTCTGACTGGCCCGTAAAACTGTTTTCTGGACCTTATTAAGATGGATTAGTATTCTTCAGCAATAAAATTAATGTTTTAGGCGTCTTATTCCGTTCTAGCATCTTAAAAAATTTAATTGTTTATAAAAAAAGAGTATTATCGGTCTTGGTCTCGGACCACCCAGCCTCGGTCTCGGACCAACCGGTCGTGGTCTTGGACCTCTCGGTTTTGGTCTCGAGGTTTTGGTTTCGTGCCCAACACTGCCTATGAGTCATGACGACCTTACACTGACCCTGATCAAACAAGATCATCAACTTGCAGTAATGCTGTATTGTATCGTATCGTATATAAATGTAAATACCGTCCAACAAACCTGAAGTATAGAAGCGTGCTATCGACCCAGGCGGCACTGACGACATGCTTTTGAACAAGCATGACCTACAGCCAAAGGTCAGAATTCATAAATGACAAATTGTAATTTGACCTATAGCACACAACCATATTCTCACACCCAAAGAAAACTCTCAATTCATCCACACATAATTATATAAAAATATTTACTAGTTTGTGTTCAATGCTAGCTACATTTATAGTCCACTGTAACTCATGTTAGCATTTCTGAGCTTTTGCAGCACCTGTGCTGGTAGTCTTAGATTCGTTTATAAAAATAGGCTGCCTATGTATGCATTCCACTTAAGGCTGAATATCTTATCCTCAGAGCTCTTGTAACGCGTGACAAATCACTCATTTAAATCGGATATTATACATTAAGACACACCCTGAAGGATGGTAACAGGACTCTGGCCGGTGGCAAGCATCATTCGCAACTAGGACTCTCTCAAGGTGATGCACCGTTCTACCCCAAAACAGTTCTACAAGGATTATGGAATGCATTGAGAGACTTGTGTGTTTATAAATCAAACATTGGTTTATTAAATGGTTTATTAAATGCGAATATTTTCTATTGACCTTGACACATTGACGGTTGCACTTGCACCGACGGCGCATCGCGTGGTCGCCAAGCGGACTGATTGAGGCCGAATCACATTCGAGAGGCATCTCTGCCGCAATAACGTTCTCAAAACGATTCCAGACCGGAACATTTTAGCCGAAATTAAAAGAAAAGACGATAGTCACCAAAACAAATGTCCTCCCGCACACTGCAGTATCGCCCTACCAAAGCTAACGTCCTTCCTTCAGTGTTAGTTTCGTATTAGAGTTGTAGACGATAGATTTTTAGCAAGGACCAAGAGTCCTTGGTGTTTTAGGGTTTCCGTATCCTAAATCAAACTAGTTTGATTAAAATGCGAAATATTATCGTGCATTCATGCTGATGTCAATGTTTTGTGCATTTGATGAATGGCTTGAGCATAGATTGTACTTACTCATTAAAATAACCTTAGTTGACAGAAAACAATTTTTATAAACGCAGAAAAGGCTAACATTAGACAACAAGTAGCTAGAATTAAAGAACAAGCTAGTAAATATTTTAAAATAGGGATCTGGGAATAAATTAAGCTGTCGTTGATTGAACCGTTGGAGACTGCGGATTTATCTGACGACTCCTAATCTCTTTCATTGAAATCCTCGATTTGTCGTGTGCGCATGCGTATTGGGTCGTGTCACCTAATTTTGCGCTAAACGGCGATAGAAGAAATTAAATTGGAATAACACGCAGCACGTGTTGTCAGGTCTGAGTTTGCGACGTTTAGACCATCGACATTAGGCCTATATCAGTGAAGATCAGTCAATAGAAATTTTAAATGCGTGATAATTATTATGCCAGCTAATTGTACTGTAATAATTTATGTGAAGTGCAATAAATTGATAGATATTACCAAACGGCACGAGGTCTGATGTCTTTATGACGTCATTTTCAATTGTAGTAGGCCTAATTATAATGACGCTCTTCGATTGATGAACATGTTCATTCTTCGATTTCAATGAAGGGGAGCGCTAAACACGTGTTTTGTCTGTTATTGCGATCACGGCAAAATAAATGTCTTATAGATCTCTTTGGCTATTTAACCTTTGCAATGGGGGATGGGTAGAGCTCAGATGTACGTACGCATGGGGAAGGAGTCCAAAAAATGTACGCGGTGCAACAGAGGCAGAGGAGTACGAATATGCGATTTCTTTGCGTACGTAATATATGGATGGGCCCTATAGTAATTTTAAGTCAACATTTTCGTCCAATGACTATAATCACTTAACTAAAACTTGCAAAATTACAACAATCATCATCAAGGGGCCAGTTTCTAAAACTCCTAGCGTGTTCTTACAGCACTGAATGAATCTAATTGCAGACTAGCCAAACCTATTCAGTAATTATTTCATAAAAACAAATTATGACTCGATCGAGTAAGAGAAAGCATCATTGCTGGCCCTGGGAGCTATACATCGATCAGAACGCATGCTGCTTCCCATATGCACCTCTGCGAGAGAGAGAGAGAGAGAGAGAGAGAGCATGCGGACCGCGGTTCGCTCTTCAGAGATCTCTGGTTAGTATGTTCCTTGCATGGAGACACTAATTGTCCAGTCAAACAGGCGAACGTTGGTCAAGGATCCCACCCGATGAATTCATTGAAAAAGTGAACATTTTCATTTTGCATTATCATTGTTATTGTTGGTATTGTTGTCGTTGTTGCTATTGTCGTTGTCGTCGTCTTCATCATGACAGTGGGAAGGAAATACAGACAGACAGAGAGACAGATAGACGGAGGTGGTTGGATTTGTACAGACTGACGAAGAGAAAGCTGCTGAAAAGTTATCAAAAGTGACATAGAGTCAAAACTACAGAAACGCATAGAAACAGGTAGACAAACATACAGACAAACATACAGACAAACATACAGACAAACATACAGACAAACATACAGACAAACATACAGACAAACATACAGACAAACATACAGACAAACATACAGACAAACATACAGACAAACATACAGACAAACATACAGACAAACATACAGACAAACATACAGACAAACATACAGACAAACATACAGACAAACATACAGACAAACATACGGACAAACATACAGACAAACATACAGACAAACATACAGACAAACATACGGACAAACATACAGACAAACATACAGACAAACATAAAGACAGATTGATAGACAGAGAGTACAGAAAGGTGAGAATTGTCAGCAGGCTATCAGAAACGGCGTCCTGGAAAACTGATATTTGGACCTAGGGAGACTGAAAGTCCAGCTGCGAGGAAAATGAATCCTTTCCTGTTACCGAAAGAAGATTTCGCAAGAACTATATTTTTAACATTTCATCCGAAAATTTCCTTTCACGCTGAGTGCATTGCGTGAGAATAATTTCATCAATTATACCCTCGATCAAAGATTTATATATATATATATATAATATATTATAATTTTATGTATGGTTATATAAATATATAATTATGTATAGGGCTATATATACAGTGCGTAAATATTGGCCTATGGGCCTGCATTTTCGTAGCGAATGAATGAATAATGTGTGTGTGTTTGTGTCTTATATCATCCCGACAGGCAGCTGTGGTATGAGGGTTTAGTGATTTTCTTCATCATAGGCCTATGTCTTCCCTTACAGTCACAGAGGCGGGTGGCCAGCTGCTTCCTTGCAGCCCGTACTTATTTTATGGCTAAGTTCCATAGGGGTTTCCGGCATAAATAAGGCACATAGCTCGAGGCATGTCCATCCTGGTCGGGGTTGAACCCCTCATATCTCGCCTGACAGACGTGCTACTAATGTGGAATGAATGTGAATCCGACTAAAGCTGGGTCATTGACTTTGATTGTGTTGATGACTGTATTCGGACCAGATGGCGCCACATTAATCCCATGGGCGAGAGGCAGACACATAGCATGGGACGCAACAGCCATTCACAAATGCGCATCCTCTTATGTACATCTGACAGCATCAACAGCCGGTGGAGCAGCAGAACATGCCGCAGAACGAAAGTGCATCAAGTACTCATCCCTCCCCACCACGCATGATTTTGTGCCAGTGGCCATCGAATCACTGGGCCCCATAAACCGTACTGAAATGGAGTTTCTACAAGAGCTGGGTCGCCGTATGACACAGGCAACGGGAGACCCTCGCGAAACAACTCATCTTTTTCAACGTCTATCTATTTGTACACAACGTTTTAATGCAGTGGCATTCAGGGGCTCTTTCGTTCAGCCCGATGGGGACGAAAACCTGTAACAGTTATTCTGACATTTGTTAATTGATAACCTTGATAATAATAATAATAATAATAATAATAATAATAATAATAATAATAATAATCGTATAATAATAATAATGATTAAAATAACGACAATAACAATAGCAATAATAATGATGATTATTATATTCAATAGTAGTATTATTGTTATTATCAATAGACATTAATATCTTTGTGACGTCACTTTCTATTGTAGCTAATTACAAAGTCGTGCTTCCATAAACGTATTTTTAAAACGCTACTTATTCAATCACGAAGGTATCTGAAAACGGC
>OY365812.1:1866828-1946181 GCA_959347315.1 Bimastos eiseni | reverse complement strand
TCTGTCGACTTGACGAATGCCACACTTCAGCGGACTGTAAATGCTATAGAATCGACGTTTCGCTTATAATATATCCATATATATATGCGAAACGACGCTTTAGTCTCTCTCTTTATATATATATACATATATATATATTTATATAAAGAGAGCGAGAGAGGAAGACAGATAGAAAGACAGAGAGCTGCATTAATAAACTAGTCTTTTGTGAGTGCTTTACGCTTCTTTCTTCTTACAATTGCTGCACTAGCAGAACACTACAGGCTGTATGCATGTTTTACAAGGAAAGATTAATGCAGAGAAGCTATACATACATGACTATCAGAAACGTGTGGCACGGTGGCTGTTCGGTTAGAGCGGTCGGCCCGTAACACTCAGTGTGTGCTGAATGAGCGGGTTCGACCGCGGTTGAATGCCGAGTGTCGATCCTATCGAGGACACGCACGTCGTCTGGAGAGATGTTACAGACGAACCAAGTTAGCCGCCGACCGCGTAGCATGAATTCGATACGTTCGAGAAATGCATCGTCAATATAAAGAGAAAGAGCGGACCTACTGGAAGTGCAAGATTGCCCAGCATTCTGGGGAACCCAGGAAGCTCTGGTCAGCATTCAACGATATCCTGGGTCGCTCAAGCTCTGGGTGCAGCCCAATGCATCCCTCGTCACGGCCGACGCCTTTTTGGAGGCCTACACAACGAAGGCGGGCTCGGTCCGCGATGCCTCGGCCGGCTGTCCGCCGCCGGTCTTTTCACCTACGAGCTATGGTCTATCCTTCCTAAACCCGGTCACTGGTGAGGAAATGCGTCGGACTATACATGTGTCGGCACCAAAGACTTGCAAACTGGATCCAATGCCATCGTTCCTCCTCCAGGAAAGCATCGACATCCTTCTACCATTTCTCACAGTCCTCTGCAATGGCTACCTTCAAGAGGGTGTCCTTCGAGTCAGCCAGAAGCGATCAATTCTTGTTCCTGTTCCAAGGGTTGATGGACTCCATGCTGCAGAACCAACCAATTATAGGCCTATAGCAAATGTTACATTTGTTTCTAAGATAATCGAGATGCTTGTAGCTGTACAGCTTATGCACTATCTTGAGAATAATAGCCTTCTCCCAACTTTCCAGTCATGTTTCCGAAAGGGTCACTTCACGGAAACCTTGTTTGTCCGCCTCCTCTGTGACGTCCATGGGGCCATTGACGGATCCCAGATCACCTTTCTCGCGCTGTTTGACGTAAGCGCTGCATTCGACACTGTCGATCACGAAATCCTCCTGCAGCGCTTATCGATCTCCTTCAGCCTGTTTGCTCTTGACTGGCTAACTTCCTTTCTTCAAGACCGCCCTTTCATGGTGGCCCATGGATCCACTAAGTCCCTGAGGATCCTTGCTCCAATTGGTTTGCCCCAGGGCTCCGTCCTTGGTCCTCTCCTATATATAATTTACACCGCTGACCTGGGTTCTCTGCTCTCAGCTGAGGCTGTCCTCAGCCAGTTTTACGCCGACGACCTCCAGGCGTATCTCAGGCTAATGCAACGGTCAGAAGAATTAGCTGGGCCATGTGGACCCTGCAGGCCTGGATGTCAGCAAACCGCCTGCGGCTCAACCCAGCTAAGACTGAGCTTATCTGGCTTGGTACACCCCAGCAGCTCTCAAAAATAGGCCTGGCCTCCCTTAACTTGAAATATCCACTTTTCGCCTTTTCAACTTCGGTCAGAGATTTAGGAGTTATCCTTGACCAGGAACCCACATTTATATGTCGCATAAACCTCCTCTGCCGGAGTTGTTATTATCAGCTTCGACAGCTGAAAGTCATTCACGGTCCTTGACTAATAGCGCGGTATCAACGCTTGTGCACACTTTTGTGGTAGCAAGGCTTGACTACTGTAGCTCTCTATATGATGAACTTCCGGCTTGCCGGATCGGGACCCTAGATAGGGTTCTACGCACTGCTGCCCGCCTTGTACGCCGTATTCCTAGGTTTGGACGTGTTTCTGAGTATATGCGAGATGCACTCGACTGGCTTCCACGCCCACAGCGCATTGTTTATCCGGTTTCTGTTCTGGTACGCAGTGTTGTATGCAAGACTTGAAACTTCAAGACCAAGACGAGACCGAGACAGTGAGGTTCCAAGACTGAGACAGTGAGGTACCAAGAACGGGACCGAGACCCTAGGCTCAAGACAGTACGAGACAGTACAAGACAGTATAGGACAAGTAATCTTAAAAGACGGTAACGTACTAATGCACCAGTTTTCAGGAATATTTGAAACTACCAAAACCTTAGCTTCTCCGTACGTTTATATGATTCGTTCAGTGTTCTTTTCATCGGCACATAGGAAGAGGAGGAGGAGGAAGAAGAAGTTTGAATTACAGTTGGCACAGATAGAGAGAGATAGAGATGATGCTGAACAAAGGCATTTGAGTCAGAAGGTTGTAGGCGTTGTTGTTGTTGTTGTTGTTGGCGTTGGCGTTGTTGGTGTCGTTGCTATTGGCGTTGTCTTCGTCTTGACAGTGAAGAGGAAATACAGACTGACAGAGAGAGAGAGAGAGAGAGAGAGAGAGAGATACAGAAATGCTAACAGACAGACAGACAGAGAGACAGATAGACGGAGGTGGTTGGATTTGTACAGACTGACGAAGAGAAAGCTGCTGAAAAGTTATCAAAAGTGACATAGAGTCAAAACTACAGAAACGCATAGAAACAGGTAGACAAACATACAGACAAACATACAGACAAACATACAGACAAACATACAGACAAACATACAGACAAACATACAGACAAACATACAGACAAACATACAGACAAACATACAGACAAACATACAGACAAACATACAGACAAACATACAGACAAACATACAGACAAACATACAGACAAACATACGGACAAACATACAGACAAACATACGGACAAACATACAGACAAACATACAGACAAACATACAGACAAACATACGGACAAACATACAGACAAACATACAGACAAACATACAGACAAACATAAAGACAGATTGATAGACAGAGAGTACAGAAAGGTGAGAATTGTCAGCAGGCTATCAGAAACGGCGTCCTGGAAAACTGATATTTGGACCTAGGGAGACTGAAAGTCCAGCTGCGAGGAAAATGAATCCTTTCCTGTTACCGAAAGAAGATTTCGCAAGAACTATATTTTTAACATTTCATCCGAAAATTTCCTTTCACGCTGAGTGCATTGCGTGAGAATAATTTCATCAATTATACCCTCGATCAAAGATTTATATATATATATATATATATATATATATATATATATATATATATATATATAATATATTATAATTTTATGTATGGTTATATAAATATATAATTATGTATAGGGCTATATATACAGTGCGTAAATATTGGCCTATGGGCCTGCATTTTCGTAGCGAATGAATGAATAATGTGTGTGTGTTTGTGTCTTATATCATCCCGACAGGCAGCTGTGGTATGAGGGTTTAGTGATTTTCTTCATCATAGGCCTATGTCTTCCTTTACAGTCACAGAGGCGGGTGGCCAGCTGCTTCCTTGCAACCCGTACTTATTTTATGGCTAAGTTCCATAGGGGTTTCCGGCATAAATAAGGCACATAGCTCGAGGCATGTCCATCCTGGTCGGGGTTGAACCCCTCATATCTCGTCTGACAGACGTGCTACTAATGTGGAATGAATGTGAATCCGACTAAAGCTGGGTCATTGGCTTTGATTGTGTTTATGGCTGTATTTTGGACTTTTGCAGAATAAATCATCAGTCGAGTTTGTTTTTGTAGCCGATATGAAACGATATAATAAGTAGAACTTGTAATTTAAATAAAAAGGGTTGTAAGGACGATTTTTCATGCCTGGAGCGACACACTGGGCGATTATACGTTCAATAGTTACCCTGCCGTGTACCCGGATGTCAATTTATTCATTACATAACCAACCACAAACATCGCCCGCAATGTATCAGAAAAGACGATCACTGATTGGCTGACACGTTGCGTTTTTATATTCCTTCCATATTAGTTTCAGGTTTAACATAGTGACTCTTCGATCAGCATCTGCTGGGAAGTACTTTGTCCCTAGTACGTCTTGTCTTCGGCCGGCGGTCATTCACTGTTGCCGGTCCCTCCATCTGGAACTCTCTGCCTCATCCTGTTCGCATATCTCTCAGCGCGACCGTCTTTCGCTCGAGGCTGAAAACTTGCTTCTTCAAGTCTCGCTATCCCTGTGCTTTACTTTAGAGTGGCGCCTTAGAAGTTTAGAAATTACGCTTGCGATCCCGGGGTCAACACTGCGAAACAGAATTTTTTAAGAAGGGCAATAATCAAATTACAGTTGAATCCTATTGCCACAAATTAGCTGCATGCGAGCGCTGTCAGAGGTTGCAATGCAGCCGATTGCGTAAAGTATCGATTGCCTAGCCACTACGGGTTGCCCAACACTACATCCTCTCTGGCACATTCCAACAGATGCAAGAAATGTTTTGACTGGTATTTTTGCTCTTCTGTTTTCCTTCGATTTTGGAGATTTATTTGTTTTCCTTTGGCCCAGGGTACCTCCCAGCCCCCTCCACAATCGCTCTCTCCTTTCAAAGACATTCTACCGCCGAGGATCTTTGTAGTGACACCTGTTAGGCGCCAATTTAATTCCACGGTTTCTGCAATCCCCAGGTGTCAGCACTCGCCAGCGGTTCGATCGGCAAGACCATCTACCCGTCGATGTATACGCTTCAGCTTCGAGCCGTTACAAAACTCAGTGGCTATCGTCTTTCGTTGCCTCAAGGAAAGACGTTTCCGTAGGCGATGGTAGAGAAACATACGAACGGTGAGACAATTTGGGAGACAGACGGACAGAAAGAGACAGATAGAGAGAACGACCGAGAGCTCCAGAGAAAAAGGCAGATAGATAAAGGGTATGACAGAGATTGACAGGCAGAGACAGAGAGAGACAGACAGACAGACAGACAGAGACAGAGAGAGACAGAATAGGACTAGAGGAGAGTGTACAGTATGCAGAAACGTAACCAGAGAGAATGAACTATTATGGCGAAAGTCGCAAATGGTCAGATAGACATCTAAACACAGTCAGACAGACAGACAGACAGACAGAAAGAAAGAAAGACGGACGGACGGACAAACAGAGACGGACGGATGGACATACAGACGGAGAGACATTAAGCCAGATGTCGATGCTGTGAAGACAGACCGGTATGTTGAGATGTAAACAGGTGAGACAGGTAGACATACAAGCAGACGGACAACCAGCAATACATACAACAAGTAGGACGATAGACTGACAGATTAATAGTCGACCACAGACGCAGGCAAAATTGATTTATAGAGAAGGATATAAAGACAGAGAGACAGCCACAGCCAGACAGATTGACGGAGACATACAGGCATACATACATGATTGATAGATCTTAGATAAACAGTCTAGATGAAAAGATAAGCGATGGTTGTAAGATCAGTGACGTAGCGATAATAGAGGAATGCGTAATATCCTCTTCTATTTGTCTGTACCCTTTGACATTTGACCTATGACGCCAGTCTACGTAAGTCTCTATGACGTAACATTACATTGCCTCTGCTATATTGCGCAGGCAGATAGACGGACGGAAAGACAGGGGCAGACACACAGACAGACAGACAGATGGATGGATGAATGGATGGATGGATGGATGGATGGATGGATGGATGGATGGATGGATGGATGGATGGATGGATGGATGGATGGATGGATGGATGGATGGATGGATGGATGGATGAATGGATGGATGGCAGACAGCAAATTCTCATCTCACAATTGTTGAGCGCCATCGATCAAGACCTGTTCAATGAATTGTTGCTCTGTAGTAAGTTGGTAATACACTTCGAAGACAGATGGCTCCTGTGAATAGGTGGCGCTAGTGTCCATCTGTGTGGAAATGACGGTTGCATGCGTGGCGTGGCCGTTTGTGGGTTCCCATTGTGAGGGTATACCACGACCATGGTCTATCTCAACTTCAATAAAGCAAGACAGATAGACAGACAGACAAACAAACAGACAGACAGATAGAGTGAACGAGGCATAGACAGAGAGATACAGAGTGATATGGAGACAGGCATTGAAAGAGACAGATATACTAATTATGGAGTAAGAGAGATACAGGCAGGCACAAAGAGGGTGGGATATGCAGACAGAGAGAGGGGCAGACATATAGGCAGGTAAAGAGACAAACATACAGAGAGGAAGGCAGACAGACTGAGCGAGACAGAGAGACGGATTAAGAGACGGACAAGCAGCCTTAACTAGTGAGTTACTAAGATAGACTATAATTGGGAAGAGAGAAGATTGGAAGAGGGGGTTAAGTAAGGAGTGAAACACACGTATACACATAGAGGGATAAAGAAACATATAGAGACAGACACAGTGGCACAGACACAGACAGAGGACCAAAGAGAACAATACCCACAGACCTCCTTAAACACGAACAGCATAACCAATAAACGCATCGCTTTCTTTGCGAATGTAAATAATTATATCACCTGTTGCAGGTAGATCTGTGTTCCATTATTTTTACACGGTAACTGGTCTATATGGTACACGCCACGGGCTACATGATACGTGGTACACGGCATACATGGTACGTGGTACATTATGGCATAATGGTTAAATGTCAGAAACGTATGATGAATTATTACCAACGTTCAATTTTCCCAACACATACGTGGTGTATATAATTATATTTCGTTCAGTTCAGTAACAAAATGTCAGAATTGCACATCTGCAATGATAATAATTATATTATAGTTAATCTTGGCGCACTAGCTGTATGTCTGTCTGTCTATGTCTGTCTCTGTCTATGTATGCTTCTGTCTGTCTCTGTCTCACTCTCTCTGTCAACCTGGCTATCATTCATTCTGTTTGCCTGTATGTCTGTCTATATATGCCTATAGTCTTTATGTCTGTTATCCGTTTTGTACCTCTCTCTCTCCTCTTCCCTCTCTATCTATCTGCTTTCTATGTGTGTTTGTCTCTCTCTCTCTCTCTTTTAATCCCTGTGTCTCTCTCTCTCTATATGCCTCTCTGTCTTTTTGTACACATATCTCTCAGCCATGCACCTCTTCTTGAAAGGCAATTAAAATAAACCAACATAGATATAGCTATGATATTTCTCCCATATGTAGGCATTCAGACACACATGCATCCTTATCATTCACGTAAATATGTAAGTAAATAATTATATTAATTAATTAATTAGTTGATACTTTTAGTACATGAATGCATGCATATATCCACACAACACATGCGACAGGTTAGATATAAACATTCACATGCTGTTTGACTAATATTATTGCATGCACGTATCGGTAAAATTGAAGCAACGTATCAAAGATTCTTTTAGAATTCTCTTCGTCTCCCTATAGGCTCTAAGTAATCTGAAAGTCAACGGTCTATTGATGATTCTATGACTAATATATATATATAGCGTACATACCGTTCATTCGGACGCTTCATAATTGTCTGAAAACAACGTCGAATGAACGCTATCAAAGGCAGTGGCAGGTCAAGGAAGCGAGGACAGAGGGTATATGTTTTACCACGGGACCAAATTTTGTGTGCTACCTTCTTAGCACATTGGAAGCCAATTGAGTGGAAATTCTCACTTCGCACCGAAATTACACGACTTTTTAGAGCTTTTCTCATCTAAAACCAGTTCTTTTTACATTTTCACATAATATTATATTATTATCCACGATTGAGATTTCCTTTGCGCTTGCCTTCGTATATTTTAGATGTAAAATCTTGGAAGTTTTTCATATTCTATTGTCAGCCTTCATTAGTACAATTTTACAATTTTCTCTGACAGTTGCTCTGCATTTGCGTCCGTTCAAAGGAATTGACTTAGGCCAACCGACATGAAATTGCTGGCCAATGAAATAGTTTCTTGGTGACTTCTGACCAATTCTACGAGGAATTCGGGAAGGATTTTAATAAAGCTGTTTTCTCATTGGTCCCATATTTAAGCAAACACGCCTCTGATTGGTTAGAGTTTTACTTTGGTGCTTATTGTGGCGTTTTCGAAAACTATTAGTTATTTTTAGCTTTTGAAAAGTTAGCCTATAACAATTGTTTGCTTTGACTCTGACATGCTCTAATTGGCGGAATTACAGGTCTCATTTGGGACCAATCAAAACCCAGTAATTATAACATGCGGACTGTGATTGGCTGCTGTGATACGTATTTCGAGCCAGCATTTTTATTGGCTGGAAAATCATCCAATAAGAATCGCTGTAAATTCTAGAAGGTTCTAAGCAACGTTTAGACACAATGGCGGATTAATTTGTACCCAGCGAAATATGCTACTGGCAGACAGCAACTGTCGCCAGCCAATCATAATTTAGGATTTTATACAAGCCAATTACGTTCTTGACGCACGTCAAGTGCATCCAGCCAATGACAATTAGAAATTTCTTTCGGGCCAATCACGTTCTTGCCCGAAATCACGTACATCCGAGCAGTTGCATTGTTCACCTTAACACGGACCAGAGTGTGAAAAGCAACGTCTACTGTATCTGGGCGGGTTGAAAGTGGGAGGCGTAGTGTCCAATAGCGCCCTGGTGGGGTAAGGCAGCTAGCGAGACGGTCGTGGGGCAAAAAGCCCCCTGCGGCACAAACGCCCCGCTCGGAGTGAAGGCCGTCATGTCGTATCCGGCAGGGCTTCCAGGGGCCCCCGTAGGGAGCTGGATGGTAGTGTAGGCCGCTGTTGGATGGATCCCGGCCCCTGTTGAGTAGTCTATGTAGGGTCCCGTCGTAACTAGCGGCGTTGATATCGTGACGGGAGCATGTGATGACAGCCCGATGTACGGGTAAATGTACTGGTGCGGATAACTACAAGAAAAACAGTCCACACTATTTTCAACAAAAACCATAGCAATGGACATTAGTAGAGTATATGTGTTGGCACTTTGGTCAATTGGTTAGAGCGGTTGGCCTGTAACGCATAGAACGTGGATTTGATCCTCGTCCGAGGAGTCACTGTGTAGAGACCTTGAGTAAGTCCATTGCGCATAATTACTCTGCACAATATCTGCAATTTCGGCGTGTGTGCACTTCTGAACAAACTATAAGACGGGTAACATCAAATTACAGTTGTATTGTATTGTAAGTGTTACTGTAATTACTATTGGTAATTAATATATTGCAATTGTTATTATAATTGCTATTTTTATTGCGCCGCTTCTATAGGGCATGTGGCCATGCGTGATATTCTGGGACTCATCCATATATGTCTCAAAAATTGCATTCAACGGTCGACCAGTCACCTACTTCGCTACTGGATGAATACGATGGTGTGTGATTGGCGATAATTGCTTCGTTGCCATTCAACAGGTAAAACCGTTCAATCTCAACTGACAGCAGATAGAGGTGAGAAAATAAAAGAAGATGAAGCTAAGGAAGAAGAGACGAGGAAAACAAGAGCAAGAGCGGAGAGAAAGCAAAGAGAGAAAAATGAAGAAAAGAGAGAGAAGAAAAAATAGATCTTCGCTCTAAGAGTCAGCCGCGATAATAAAGTACCAGCGACCTCACTAATCTTAGCTTCGGCAGAATAATGAGGGCAGGTGGCCACTCCTTTCCCTCGTACCACTCTGCAAGGTAGGTGCATTTATCATAGCACACTTGCTTCAACTAAGAATTATCTCGAAAATCCAGAACAGTAAACAGTTCAATAGATTTGCTCGGAAAAAAGATTGTAAAATTACGGTAACTTAAAGAGGATTTGAAATAGAACTGATGTTTATCAAACTTTCGTAAACTTTTTTTGAAAACTAGAAACCAGTTAAAATTCAGGGAGCTAATCTAATGTGCGCCACTTAGAGGAAGCAGTTGTGAATTTAAAGAAAATAAAACGTCGCCTATCCCTCCTTGCCAAGAAGGGTGCACACGTCAATGCAACAAATCCCGATGACTCTGAACAATTTTGTAGTTCAAGGACTTGATCAAGATCCATATACAGTAAGAATATCATGAAAGGCTTGGCTCCAGACTCTGTGCCCACCCATTGGTCCTGGGTTGGGGAAAACCAAGTCCAAAAATGTGGGTTTCGGGGACAGTTCGGGAAAAATTTCCCAATTCACAAACACATGGATGTAGCAAAAAAGGAACAGTGGACGAAATACGGTAGAAATGTTTAACATTTATGAAATATTTATGAAATATTTATGAAATATTGGGGGTCATAAGTAGTTCCATTCCCTCCATCTGAAATTTGATGTAGCCCTTCTTCAAACATTTATTGTTCAGATGGATGTGCACACGCCTCGACGGCGCAATTGCAGTTGTACTGCAGAGCAATTCTGCGCGAAGGACTTGCTCAAGTTCCTTACACAGTGACGCCCCGGACGAGGGCCGAACCCGCTCACTCAGTGAGTGTTACGGACCGACCGCTCTAACCAATCGACCACCGTGCCACACAATAGTTGTAGTTACAATTACACTATACTATTACCGATCGTAATCGCCTAACTTCCAAAGTATTAAAACAGATGAGTCTAATCGGAGAAAGCACCAGACAGAGAAACACCCAGACAGAGAAACACCCAGTCAGAGAAACACCCAGACAACAATGGATATTAAAGGTGACCTTGCTTAATGCATCCTTCGCTTCTCTACATGTGTTCCGATCCACCGCTGTTTATCACAACATGCCACCTGCTCGCCTTTTCACAGCCAGTAAATTCCCTA
Source organism: Bimastos eiseni (assembly GCA_959347315.1). Classification (NCBI taxonomy): domain Eukaryota; kingdom Metazoa; phylum Annelida; class Clitellata; order Crassiclitellata; family Lumbricidae; genus Bimastos; species Bimastos eiseni. The sequence goes on along the minus strand of OY365812.1, from coordinate 1,935,450 downwards.
TACCTGTCACTTATTAGCAGACCGACAGGTAGTTCTACGGCTTAAAAATCCAATTAAAAAATCAATTAGCCCCAACCAGCCTCTTGTCGGTAACATTGATGCCACTCCGTGTAGCTATATAGGCCTACTGTGGAAGCCAGATTATACGTATGCTAGAGGATATTATCGCTTCCTCTGTGTTCGCCCTTTTGATTAAGTTCATCGCTGTGTCTTATAGCATAGATCATAGACGGGTTTATTGTTATTATTGGCTGCGGTCATTAACCCTATAATTGACCTTTTTATTATTATGATGACGATCGTGTGTTAAAATATATGGGAAACGCATGTAGATGGTCATCAAAAGATTCAACAGAAAGAAAAATTATGATCCATATTGTTACCGTTGTTGCTGCGGTTATTATTGTCACAATTTCCACTATTCAATATTTTTGTTCGTCCGCGGTAGAAGGATGCCTAAGGCTTAAAGATTGCTATTTTTACTTTTATTTTACCCGACGTAAATATTATACTGATTCCTCGGGTTGATGAAACTATTCTTCGGAGAGAGACAGATGTTTACTGGAAACCGGATCTTAACCAACCCCTCTGATTCGACGCAGCAGTCGTGAATAAGCTGGTGCCCTGCCCTTGCCCTTCGAGTGGAGCTTTAGAATGTAAAGACCAAGATTTCAATCACATGATATGGTTTAAGAAGGGTAACACGGGCAAGAACAGAAAAAGAAGAGAAAACAAGGCAGGATCAAAGCAAAGCATTGCAGTAAAAAAATTATTGATGTCGTCCTTATAGAAGTCCATTTTCAAATTACAGTGCTCGCGTGAAGAGGCCTTGAATTGAAAGGCAGATGATATGTACATCACCCACTGGTCCAAGTACCACAGTCAGAACTTCACATCGTGTTAAGGCGCTACACAGGAATTGCCTGGGGCCACACGAACGCTTATCCGCATGCTCGATGACCTTTCAACCTCTGATTTCTGTCCAGTTAAATCCACGACCATAAGCGCGCCCTCTAACGAGAATATGCCACCATCATGATGGCGGCTGCTCATATTTACGACTCTTAACGAGCGCGTGTTGATTGGAAGAAGCCTTTGACACGGTCCCTGCCACACAGCTTGATAAATCATTTCCCTCAACACCTGCATGAGAAGAATTCCTTCTTTAGCATCCACGTCTAGTCCTGGCACAGGTAACAAAGCCAGCGGGGTGAAGAGCCCTTCACGCACCAGACTCCGCCAGCCTCGCCTGAGGCGCTGGCGTTCGATCTTACGGCACAGGGCCCCGGGCTGTCAAGGCTCCGTACAGAAAGGTATTTGAGTGAGCGAGCGGTTTGTTTTGCACGGCGTAGAAAGCGTTTTGATGGACGACTCATTGTGTTGAGTTAGATAGAGGTCGCGATGATGTGTATGGGTGGCTGTATGCGTGTGTTTGCCTGTGTGGTCGTCCTTTTGTGGGTTTCTATGTGTGGTTCCGTTTGTATTTGTGTGTCGGCCTAAATGTCTTCATCAACTTCATAATTGAGTATGTTCCCTCCCCTCACGTTGTCTCTACTCTCCTGTAGTCACCTTTCCAATATGGAGATGATGAGAAGGAGTAGGATACAGATGATGATGATGATGATGATGATGATGACGATGACGATGATGATGATGATGATGATGATGATGATGATGATGATGATGATGATGATGATGATGATGATGATGATGATGATGATGATGATGATGATGATGATGATGATGATGATGATGATGATGATGATGATGATGATGATGATGATGATGATGATGATGATGATGATGATGATGATGATGATGATGATGATGATGATGATGATGATGATGATGATGATGATGATGATGATGATGATGATGATGATGATGATGATGATGATGATGATGATGATGATGATGATGATGATGATGATGATGATGATGATGATGATGATGATGATGATGATGATGATGATGATGATGATGATGATGATGATGATGATGATGATGATGATGATGATGATGATGATGATGATGATGATGATGATGATGATGATGATGATGATGATGATGATGATGATGATGATGATGATGATGATGATGATGATGATGATGATGATGATGATGATGATGATGATGATGATGATGATGATGATGATGATGATGATGATGATGATGATGATGATGATGATGATGATGATGATGATGATGATGATGATGATGATGATGATGATGATGATGATGATGATGATGATGATGATGATGATGATGATGATGATGATGATGATGATGATGATGATGATGATGATGATGATGATGATGATGATGATGATGATGATGATGATGATGATGATGATGATGATGATGATGATGATGATGATGATGATGATGATGATGATGATGATGATGATGATGATGATGATGATGATGATGATGATGATGATGATGATGATGATGATGATGATGATGATGATGATGATGATGATGATGATGATGATGATGATGATGATGATGATGATGATGATGATGATGATGATGATGATGATGATGATGATGATGATGATGATGATGATGATGATGATGATGTATATTATGAATAATGACTATGATGATGCATACTGTGATAATTATCACTATAATGATGACACTAATTTTAACTACGATGATGATGATGACGACGACGATGATGATGATTATTGTGATGATGATGGTCGATGTGATGATGACGATGCTGATGACGGTGTTCCCACCTGGCCTGGGCGAGTGGAAGCTGTCCTGTCATATATCCAGGCAAAGCCAAAGCGGACGTCTTCAAACCGAACGGAAGACCTGAAGGTAACAACGATAACCACCATTTATTGCCATCGTCATCGTCATCGATGTCGTTATCAGTATTCTCGTTATCGTCTTCGTTATCGCTCTCATTTTCTTTGCGATTCAATATACGTGAAAATAATGACGATTGTGATAACGGTAACGATGGCGATAATGATCACGGTAATGACGGCTGTTGGTGCTGGGTTGACGATGATAATGATGATGATGATGAGTGAAAAGTGATGATGATAATTATGATGATGGCTGATGGTGATGATAATAATATTAATAATGATGATGATGATGATGTTTTGTTGTTGTTGTTGTTGATGATGGTGGTGGTGGCGGCGGCGACGACGACGACGATGATGATGATGATGGCAATTGACGATTGTCATGATAATGATGAGCATAGCAGCGTTGATGGCGACTACAACACTAGCGAGTACGGTAACCATTACTATACCGAGTAATCGTGATGACGATGAATTGGACAGAAGTAACTGTTTTTACCCATTAGTTCTGCGGCGGGTATTCGAGGCTTGGCTCCGAGATAGGCGAGGTTAACGTTCGCCTTTCTACCATCGATGATTGGGTTAGGGTCCAGACACGCCTGTTCTGTCGACTTACGGTCTGACATCGTTACCTGCAGACCAGCAGATGAACACGTCGTCTTTGCTATAATCATCATCGTCGTCGTCATCATCATCAACAACAACATCATCAACAACAACGACATAATCACCAACATCATCATCAGCATCAGCATCATCATTATCGTCATCAACAACATCGCTGCTAGGAAGCAATTTTATTGCTAAATAAGAAGTTACTAGGTCTGAATTTTACCACTGTCGACACAATTCCTGACGCTAATCGACTTTCACGAGATGTAGGCCTAACGATGGCGTTTGATAAAATGAGATGTATAATGATAGCTCTGCGTGGCTGCCGACGGTTAAATTCGACTCCTGTAAAAAACTGTTAATGTTCGTTCATACTAAGAAATTAAACGGAAATTATTAAATTAATATTAAACCTATAGACATAGACTATTATAACCAACCCTCACGACTCGAATTTCATAGTAAATAATTAACGAATTGCGGCGGAAGAATTCTTTTCATCAAAGAACGCCAATAATAGGCAACAATACGAAACAATAATTATAAGACGTCACATCAAACACTAAATAACATCATACATGTCGTCAATGTTTATTTAAGGCTATGGCAAGTCTATAGGCGTAAAGCTATAATACCATAAACGAAACCCGAAATACTAAATGTATACCGATTACCGACCGACCTCAGCCAGTCCCTACAAGGAAAGTAACTGCACATTCGGAGATCCCAGACAACTAAACTAAACACTAAGCGACGACGAAAGCTGCAAATCATCTCCTCTTCACTAGCACGCTCGTATACGCCATGTTTTAGTCGGTGCCACGCCATTTTACAACCCCACGCGTATATACGAACTACATATCAACGCAGGATTCCTAATGTAAATATACACGCATCTCTGAGGCAACCGTTTGCCCCAATGCATTTTAATGTGTTAGTTGATTCAGTTGGTCATGTCCTTCGCCATCTCTGTAAGTTGGGTGGTACCAACCCATTTGGGGTTACCGTTTGGAAGTCGTGTTGGCCCGAGATTGGACTCTCTCAGGTATAGTAGTTCGAGTTCAAAGACACTGTGTGTAATAACAGAAATCGTTGGCGTCGCCCTCCTGCTTTATCCAGACTTGGGATTGGCACTTGAAAAAACGCATAAGTAGGGTTAGTAGTATTTTCAGTTTAACGACACTTTGTGATAACACAAATCATTAAGGTAGCCCTCCCTCTTTATCCAGGCTTGGCACTGGCACTACCAGAGTACGAACTGTGGCGGCAGCTGAAGAAAGCAATGGTCGGATGTATAGCAGGCGGGATTTCACACGCGCAGAAGGACGTTTGGGGAGGTGTGAAAAGCACTCGAGATACACTTGAGAGACGATGGAACCTGCTTGTTATGCTTCTTCAAGGGGTAAACATCGATGCAAGCCTCTACCGTTGACCGAATAAGCCAGCGCTATTGAATAAGCTTGTGCTCTGCGCTTGGCTTTTGAGTGGCGCTATGGAAGTCTGAAGATTACGATTCACACGTCGTTGGGTCATTCATCAACCGCGCTCTATCGACCTACAATTCATTTTTTCATTCAGGCATTACGAAAATTTATGTAGCGCCCCTTCAAGGTTACTACTCAGAAGCACTCCCGACCCAACCCAGGTCCTAACTATGGCTGCCACCAAACGCGTCTGACGGGTGATTATGATGGTAACACACACATACAGAGAGACATACATATATAGCGAGAGACAGACTGAAAGAGACAGAGAGAAAGAGCAACAGAGATAGACAGTCAAAGCGACCATCTATCTTCGTCGTCATTACTCCTGAAGGCTCCACCAGATGTCGTTGGTTTGTCGTCGCCAGCAGACGATGACCTCTGAGACTCTGAGCAGAAGCAGAGCAGAAGCAACAGGTGCCCAACGCCAATGATCAATCTCAAAACAACGTCAAATACGACTAATAACACATACATACTTACACACAAATACAGATGTTCACGTATACATATGTACAGACCATAATTCACACATACATTAAACGCATGCACGCATGCATACATACATACATACATCCATGCATACATACATACATACATATATACATACATACATACATACATACATACATACATACATACATACATACATACATACCTTTATAACCGTATTTTAACCATCTTTTTATTAATCCGAAATACATGCACTCATTTGCATTTATATATTTGCATAAATAACAAATGGTATCATTCAGGGCGTCAGTATGGAAACATGAAACGTGCAATATTTATTGCATTAGATGACGATGTAAACTCAAAAATGCATTTCTATAGATATAATTATATATCATATAATATTATGTCCATATATATACATATATATGTATATATATATTATATATATGTAACTTCTTGTAATGGATTGACAACATGAAAAACATGGTGGTCTGTGTGGGCAGAAGATCATGGCATCAATAATTCAAGGGAATTCTGGTGATAATGTCTTTTGCAGGTGAAATCCTCGTGGTAGAATTCTCCTTGTAGGTGATATTCTGACGATGAGGAAGGAGTTCAGTGAAAAAGGCGCCATATAAAGGTCAAATTGCAATAGGCTTATCTGAAAACTTCTTTACCAATCTGCATTATGTCCATCAACCCATCCATCACTACATCCATTCATTTATCCATTCATCCACCCATCCATCAATTTATCCACCCATCCATTCATCCAACCATTCATCCATCCATCCATTCACCCATTCATCAATTTATCCACCCATCCATTCATCCAACCATTCATCCATCCATCCATTCACCCATTCATCAATTTATCCACCCATCCATTCATCCAACCATCCTTCAGTCTATCAACCAATCCAATCATTCATCTATTCATGGATGAATCCATGGAACGGTTGCTGGAATTCGAAATAGAGGGAGGCAGAGAGTGAGAATGAGAAATGGAGACAGACAGACAGACAGACAGAGAGACAGACAGACAGAGAGACAGAGACATATACAGAGAACCAGAGATGCATGAAAGATAGAGACGAAGAGACAGAGACAGAGACAGAGACAGAGACAGAGATCATCCGAGGCTAAGTGATGTGTGATGTGATGGTGTGTGATGAATATATCGATGCATCTGCCACATGTTCACCATCCTAGGTCTTTCCCTCTGGAAACCTATTCTATGCCTTGGCAGCAGATTCGGGACCCAAAGCATCCGATGTATTAGATCCGCCATTCTCCAGTCATCAAATTAATAATAATAATAATAATAATAATAATAATAATAATAATAATAATAATAATAACAACAATAATAATAATAATAATAATAATAATAATAATAATAGTAGTAGTAGTAGTAGTAGTAGTAGTAATAATAATAATACTTTACTCTGCTCTGGACATGTATAACCTATATATATTATAGTAATAGTGATAATAATAATAATAATAATAATAATAATAATAATAATAATAATAATAATGATAATAATTTTCTGTTAACTTCAAACTCCCAGACCGCAGTATGATAAAAAGCATAGTAGGAACGAATGATGACACGTTTAAACAGGAGTCGAATTTAACTGAAGAAAGGCTCTCGTCACATTATACATCTAATTGAACCAACGCCGCCTAGCGAAAGAAGACCTAGTCAACCTTACGGGTTATAACGGGATCGAACCACGTGCTATATTTAGAAAGCCGTGATTGAACGCGGTAATGCTGTGACGTAACACTTCGACACAGCACTTCGACAAAGCACTATGACGTAACATACTATGACGTCACAGCATGTAAGTTAATGATCTCCGAATATTTGAACAATTTAGAATTGCTTACGAATCCATAGCCACGGCTCTTTCCGGTTTGTCGGTCAGTGATGACAACAGCCTCTTCAATCTCACCGAACTGCTGGAAAAATTCCCTCAACGTTTTGTCCGTCGTATGATATGGTAGACCTCCTACAAAGATCTTTGTAAAAGTCGTGTCTTTTTGCTGAACTATCGTCATCATTGATCCTTAACGTACTTCTTCACTTTATCTTCCTACACCACTAAACAATCTTTGCTCATGAGCGAGTTCTATGTAATAACAATTCTCTTCGGAGAACTTCTAGGCGTCCAGCCATAGGAGGCGCGTTTCAGCGTGACGTAACGTCTGACGTCAAACCACCGGACCTGAGCCTCTAGGTAATATGTAATTTTCTGCGCTGACGAGTATCAAAAATATTGACAGGAAAAATGCGACTTTCGGAGATTTTCTTCGTTTTAACGTCTCGCGTCTGTCGGGAAGAATTCGTCTGGAAGGTTAGAACGAATTAGAGAAGGAACGAGAAGTGAATTAGCCTTCGAAAGGCTCGCTTTGTGTTTTTCTCTTGATACTGGATCTCCTCTTCGGCGAAAATCCCGTTGGAACGTTTATTTTTCCGTGGTCCGTTTTTCCGTAAACTCCGCGTTGAGGCGGCTGAGCGAATGGAAAATGGAATAGGTTTCAGAGGGAAGAGGGAGGAAGAAAGGAGGAGGTTCGGCGGAGGGAGGGAAAGATGTGGGAGGCGTAGTTAGGGGCGGTGCGGAAAGCCGAGCGGAGGAAGAAAAATCGAAAGAAGTGGATTTGGGAAGTATAGGGAAGAGCAGGAGGAAACAGGGAAGAGGAGGATGAATGGAGAGAGGGAGAAGTAAAGAGAGGAGCAAGCCAATGTTGGGAAGATTGAAGGAGAGGAATGAGAGTTTGGGCAATGGGAGGAATGGGAATTGGAGGAAGGATGGAGAGGGGAATGTGGTTGTTTTGCCCACTGGCATGAAGGCCTTTGTCGGTGGGTGCCTCGAGGGAGGGAATGGAGGGAGGAGCATTCAGTCGATGTGTATAGGCCCAAGAAGAGTGAGGCAGAGCCAGAGAACGAGTGAGAGAGAGACAGAGCGAAAGACATACAGAGAGAGAGAGAAAGTAGGGAGAGAGGGTGAGTGAGGGAGAGAGAGAAAGAGAGAGAGAGAGAGATAGAGAGAGAGAGAGAGAGAGAGAGAGAGAGAGAGAGAGAGAGAGAGAGAGAGAGAGTGTGTGTGTGTGTGTGTGTGTGTGTGTGTGTGTGTGTGTGTGTGTGTGTGTGTGTGTGTGTGTGTGTGTGTGTGTGTGTGTGTGTGTGTGTGTGTGTGTGTGTGTGTGTGTGTGTGTGACGGAGACGGGCAGAAACAGACAAACACACAAACAGACAAAGACTGACAGACACAGATTGCGAAGCAACGCCTGGCCTGTGCAATTCGCTCTGACCAGGTAATGGTACACAGGACGAATGATTGGCTTAGAAACAGTCCTTGTACACGGACATACAGGCAGACAGACAGACAGACAAATAGACAGATTGATGGACAGACAGACAGACGTCAACTGAAGTCATGGAACTATGGATGGATAACTTAGAACTTATGTCTGTCTGTCTGTCTGTCTGTCTGTCTGTCTGTCTGTCTGTCTGTCTGTCTGTCTGTCTGTCTGTCTGTCTGTCTGTCTGTCTGTCTGTCTGTCTGTCTGTCTGTCTGTCTGTCTGTCTGTCTGTCTGTCTGTCTGTCTGTCTGTCTGTCTGTCTGTCTGTCTGTCTGTCTGTCTGTCTGTCTGTCTGTCTGTCTGTCTGTCTGTCTGTCTGTCTGTCTGTCTGTCTGTCTGTCTGTCTGTCTGTCTGTCTGTCTGTCTGTCTGTCTGTCTGTCTGTCTGTCTGTCTGTCTGTCTGTCTGTCTGTCTGTCTGTCTGTCTGTCTGTCTGTCTGTCTGTCTGTCTGTCTGTCTGTCTGTCTGTCTGTCTGTCTGTCTGTCTGTCTGTCTGTCTGTCTGTCTGTCTGTCTGTCTGTCTGTCTGTCTGTCTGTCTGTCTGTCTGTCTGTCTGTCTGTCTGTAGAAGTTGAGACATCCATCTGGATATTGATTGGAATTCGGATAATCGAGAAAGAGATGTGAGTCCAATGGAACGCAGCATTTCGGTCCAACTGCGTCGGCGACAGGTGTAGTTTGAAGGATGGATGGATGGAAGAATGGATGGAATGAGGGAGGGAAGGAGGAGAGAGGGAGGAGGGAGGAAGGGTGGGATGGAAGGATGGAAGAATGGATGGATGGATTGAAGGGTATAGGGTTGCATGGATTGGGTTGGGTAGACGGATGGAATGGCTAGATGGATGGAAGGGTGGAGAGATGGCAATAGATGGATGGATGAATGGATGGATGAATGGATCGATCGATCGATAGGTGAATGAATGGATGGATGGTATGATTGACTGATGAATGGGTGGATTTGTTCGGGGAAGCTTTTTAATTCGAGGGTGGTCTGAAGATAATAAGTGGTTAGATGACAAGGTGTTCGTGTGGCTGCATAGGTATAGGGTGGGTGAATTTATTGACGTCAGTGTTTGTCATCTGCCGTTGGAAGCATAGTCACCGTATATTGGGTTGATCATCGTTCTGTCGTTTGGGGTTTTGTTGGGTTACGATGAGTACTGTCGAATTAGGCAGATATAAAGACAAAAAGACATAAAGACAAAAAGACAAAAAGACATAAAGACAAAAAGACAAAAAGAAATAAAGACAAAAAGACAAAAAGACATAAAGACAAAAAGACATAAAGACAAAAAGACAAAAAGACATAAAGACAAAAAGACAAAAAGACATAAAGACAAGAAGACAAAAAGACATAAAGACAAAAAGACATAAAGACATAAAGACAAAAAGACATAAAGACATAAAGACATAAAAGGTGAACGAACACCATTATATTTATTTATATTCTCTCTTTATTTGTCCGTATTTCCTGATATTTTGATAATCGATGCCTTCGTAGCGTAAATAAACTAGCCTTTGTTACGACGATATGTCGCCCTTCTCCATTTTTCCTGAATTCGGACTGGCCCCACTCTAAGCAACATTAGCAGTTTAACGCTGGTCTCATAAACAAACACGATTTTCGTTGCCCTTCTCCCTTATCCTTGCTTGGGACTGGTGCCACGAGAGGAAAACGCTGTGGTAGGGTCGGCTCTAATGAGGGCGTTGATCTTGGGTCAATGGAAGCGCACGTTTTATGATCCCGCTGGCACCTTTTAAATGCAAGCGTCTCTAACTCCACCTGGTGATGAGGAAGGTTGGCGGCGGTATCCCTTCGTTGCCAGTCGCTAGATGGATGTGTGTTGAGGTTGCTAGGTTAAGGAGTACGAAAGCCGGTGTGTGTTTGTTAGTTAGCTGTTAACCTGGCCAACCTTGTCTGTCTGTGTGTCTGGCTGTTTGTCTGTCTCTGTCTGCATACCTCTATCTATCTCTATATGTCTGGCTGTCTGTCTGTCTGTCTGTCTGTCTATCTATCTTTCCCTCTCTCTCTTCTATCTACTTTCCTCGCTGTCTGACTCCATTTCTTCTCACCTCATAATCTTCAGACCACCGTCGAATTAAAAAGTCTCCAACGATGAGGTTCCTTTAGCGAAGCACCACCTGTTGAATATTACACTGGCTTCCACTACACACCTGTGTTAGATGCATGAGCCTAACATCCTCACATTACCAGCTAAGTTCGGATTCTTGGCAAAGTTCCTAATCAGCTATAGTACTTGGCTTTCAGCCAATTTCCTAAGCTTAGCTTCAATTCAATATTTGTTTAATCGTAGGCCTTATCAAGCTGACAAACCGCAATTTAATTTACAGAGTAAATGTTTCTTTACTATTAAATTCCGTATCAGCGAATTCCTTTATCGTTTTAGCTGTGCTGCTAAATTTGTCACCAGTGAAGTTTGGATTATTCGTGAAACTTCTCAGTTAAACTTCAGTTAGGCCTATCAATCACATCGCTTATCAGTCAAGTTCTGTCTCTGTCTCTGTCTGTCTGTCTGTCTGTCTGTCTGTCTGTCTGTCTGTCTCTCTCTCTCTCTCTCTCTCTCTCTCTATCTCTCTCAATTTGTCTCGATCCTTCTAGACGTCTCCCTATCTGTGAGTTTCTGTTTCTCTCTCTTCCTCTTACTCTCACTCGCTCACTCACTCGCTCGCTCGCTCGCTCGCTCCCTCGCTCACTCACTCACTCACTCACTCACTCACTCACTCACTCACTCACTCACTCACTCACTCACTCACTCACTCACTCACTCACTCACTCACTCACTCACTCACTCACTCACTCACTCACTCACTCACTCACTCACTCACTCACTCACTCACTCACTCACTCACTCACTCACTCACTCACTCACTCACTCACTCACTCACTCACTCACTCACTCACTCACTCACTCACTCACTCACTCACTCACTCACTCACTCACTCACTCACTCACTCACTCACTCACTCACTCACTCACTCACTCACTCACTCACTCACTCACTCACTCACTCACTCACTCACTCACTCACTCACTCACTCACTCACTCACTCACTCACTCACTCACTCACTCACTCACTCACTCACTCACTCACTCACTCACTCACTCACTCTATCATTTAAGATCGCCGCGCCCTTCATAACTCACTCCCTACTTCTTCCCTAACCAACCCCCACCACATTCCTCCCTCTAGGCCCCGTAATTCTTCGTAAGTCGATATTTATTTTCCTACGCGTTGGTCGATTAGGACGTGTGCGCGTGCGTCTGCTATCGCTCGGGCCACCGGAAGTGCGTTGCATTCTGGGAGCCTCGGTGTATCAGTGGGGGTCGAGTGTGCGGAAGATTCTATGATGCTATCTCTTATCTGAATCCTCTTGTTTACTTCTGGGTTTGAACGTAGGCAAAACGGCGCATACTCGGTGATAGGCCCTCTAGGGTTTGGAATGGTCTTTCTCTGCAGTTACGCCTCTTCCCTATATCGTGTAGTTGAACATTTCATGGCCATTTGAAAACTCAGCTTTTAGTTCGGGATGAAGTTCTTATGAGTAGAAACTTTAAAAGGCGCTATATAAATTCTTGAATGAATGAGGCATTCTCGGTCTCACGACCCTTACAGAGGAAGATTCTCCAAACTACAGGGGCACATCTGTTATTCAATTTAAATCACAATTAAAAACTTATATATTTTAGGATAAATTGTGAATTATAAGCATGTTGCGAAAGGCGCTCTCGTGCAAGGCTTGTCTTGCTTGAAGTTGGAGCGCGCTACGATATCAACTTTCAATTGTATTGCATATTTTTACAATTTACAGCTGTTACAGTTTCATGTATATTTTTTCATTCATGCAAAAATTTATATAGCGATTTTTCAAGGCTACTGCTCAAAAGCGCTCCCAACTCCAACCCGGATAAAATGTAAGTTTTCAAATAGCCACAAGAATACCATTACGCGATTTAGGGTAGGCCTACAGACGTACCTGCAAAGAAATATGTAGACTATATATTTCAACAGCTGTATACAGCGTAATGTGTGTGCACGCGCGCTTTTTAGATAAATAAAGTGACTACTTACTTACTTACATACTAATCGCCTTCGCCGTGATACAACTACATTTTCAGAAATGATCTGAGCCTGCTACGACTTATAAATTCTACTTCGTTCGCAAGAGGGCAGGACTCTACAAAGGAGACGAGATTTATGTAGGAGACTAGATTCACATAGGCCTAGTTTCCAAAAAGAATTTGGAACAAACTAAATTCTGCATGGCCAGTGTGCGTGCGTATATGCGCACAGTTTAGCATTGACTGCGATATCAGCCTCTGGTATAGTAGAGAATGAGCTTAATTAATTAACTCCAAATGAGTTTTAATACGGATCATAGTCCTCGTGTGAGTTAATGACTGTGTAAAAATAAAGCAATACAGGGCCTACTTATTGATTGAATGATTGCCCGCTTTATTCACTATTCATTCAACAGATCAGTCAGTCAATCAGTTAAGTCCGCCAATCACTCAGTCAACATTTCGGAGGTCTTGGGAGTTAGGTTAATTCATATCGGAAGTTGCAGCTTATTATGAGTCAAACGCAAAGATCCTTTTAATCAATGGTTGAGTCGTTATAGTGATTTACAACGTCCTCAGAGTAATACTCATTCTAAATTAATTAGCCGGTAAGACCACTCCTGCTTCCGAGAAGATATGGCAATATTACACAGAAAGATTCCGAGTCTTATTCGAGGTGGATTAGATCTACAATCGACTCGTTTTCTACTGAATATCTGCTTTTATATGTGGGTGGCTGTCATGGTAGCAGAGATTATTGTTCCCTTTAGCGTGCGTTGTCCCATTTTATGCCTTTTTCTACCCACGTTTCTCATATTGGCTGTTTTTCTGATTATAATTTTTCCTGTAATTAGTCGAGTTTTTTTTCAAGTCCGAGCTACCGACCCTACAGATTTCGATTTTTTCCTTGTCTCTCTTTTGATTCGAATTTCTGCTCCCGTTTTCTTGAAAACCTTAAATTGCAGTTTCGACTCCAACTGTTTTACCTAGTATGTTTCAGAATAACAGTTTTTTCCCAGCTTCTCTTTATCTACATTTCCCAGTTTTTTCACATCTAAGCTTCTATCTTATTCAAATTTTTCCAATTTTTACCAATTTTCTTTTTGAACCCTAGATTCCACTTCCACTTTCTTGATAACTTTGTTTCACAGTTTTTCCCACATCCTATTTTTGCAAACGTTTCCAGTTGGTTTCTACTGTAAGGTGATCCTAGTTTCGCAATTTCTTTTCCCTGTTTCTTTACCCATCCCCGATTTCTTTCCATTTTCAACTTTCCGATTCCTTTCCAGTTTCCCATCTTCACTTTCCCCGAACTCTGATTTTGCGCCTTCCCACCTATTGAAAGAAAAGAAAACATACTCCAGTAATAATCAACATTTACAAACTGTCAATGGGTCGATAATGCACGGACAAGACGACATTTTCAGTATGCTTACATCAATCATTATAATATTTATAGTCACCATAACCACGTGTTTTATTGTTCCCAGTAAACAAACAGAAAAATCATGGGACTGCCGTTTTGGGGAAAGGGGTCAATGGGGGAGTAAGATCCCAAAAAGGACAGGCTAACAGGGCCTTCCTCAGAATAAATTAATTTGCTAACATCTGGTTAAGTTTGCATGCTTTGCTAAGAGTTTGGCTAATGCTGGACTAGTTAACTAAGTTACAACAATATTTTAAACAGGACATACAACCTATCGATTCTACACACACACACACACACACACACACACACACACACACACACACACACACACACACACATACACACACACACACTCATTCACATTCAAACACACACACTAGGAGGTTGTGCAATTAAATGGTAACAAAATCGAGAGAAATATTAGGTATGGAATGCAAATGGTAGTGTTTGACTATTTGTCTGTATTTTGTCAGGGCACTAACTGTTTCACTCATTCATTCGTTTCGAGAATTTATATAGCACCTCTTCAAGTCAAGCTGCTCAGCTAAGGCAAAGAGACGAGGAAAGGTATGGAGGCGAGGTGATGAGATAGGCTAACGAAGGTAAATTAAGATACGCAGGTAAAAGCAGATAGACTACGAAGTTGAGGTTAGGTACAGTTATCTATACAATCGAGGTGACAGCAGGTAAGCAACAGACGTCTTTTGAAATGTACTTGTTAGAGATAACAGGTTACTGAACGGATGTCCAATACTCACGTCACGTCACTTCTTCGGAGCGGTTCCGTTCTTATCAGTGGGCGTTCTTCGGAGTGTTCCCGTTCTTATGAGCTGCCCCGTTCTTGGGAGTGCCCCCATTCGTCAGGAGACAGTCTTCGTGGGCCTTGACGAGGTCCTTACACAGAGCCTCTCCTTTCTCGGCGATGCTACAAGCGAATGTTTAATTTGATCACTTCACGTTCTAGCGACGAGGGTGTACCAAAACGTTTGGAATTATACCGCGGACAACGCAGCATCGTATTTACTACTACTAGGCCAGCAAAGCCCGGCCTAGAGGCGGCATATTTCAAAGGGCGGCAAAGTTGGATTAAACAAAATTAAAATATAAAAAGTAGGCCTAAATGATAGCAAGCCAGTGGACTAAGGAAGAAATGTTTCATCATTGTGTGATACTGTTATTAAGGTTTAAACTAATACACTCACTAAGTCTATCCTCCTTAGACTGTCTTTCTGTTTCCTGCAAGGACTGACCTTTTGGATTTCACCTCATTTCGGATTTGTTTTATTGCGCCGTCGGTTGATGCGCTTTGCGTTATTACGGCGGCGCTATAGAAGTTTTTTAGTCGTAGTCATAAGTTAATGCTTCTCATTGATCTTCACTTTTAATATAGAAACAGACTGCATGGTAGTGCTGGTTTCTATTCCTACTACAGGCCTATGTCTGTTAAAATTTATGGATTTCAATACGCAATTTCAATTTTGGGAGGTTCGGCACACAAACTTAAACTGTCAAAATGTTGTGCTTCATTTATTGTGATCATTATATTTTACGTTTCTACTTTTTCAGTTTAGTTGTCAATCCAAAGTACAATTTTATGGCAAAAAATTATATTGTCAATTGCACAGGAGACCCAATTAAATACGGAAGAGTGTCTTTTCACCAACCTTCCGAAGGTTGGCTCAGAGTTGTCAATGGGTACTACAGTTTTCATGACCCAACCCAAACCCGACCTATCCAAAGTGAACCCGACCTGACTTCTGAAGTCACTTACCTGACCCGACCCGACCCGACCTATGAAGTGCAAGACCCGACCAAACCCGACGCGCATTTATTTCTAATTTTACTTGTTGTCCAAAATACTATTATTTCCTCTTTTTGATCGAATTGAGTGAATTCCTTTCGACATCGTCAGTCTACTGGACCCATTCATTCGTTTTCTTAGCTGTCCACAGTATTCTAAAAATCTACCGCAACTATTTCATTCCAAAGCAAGTTAGGGCCACCTAAAACTAGGTGTATATATAATATTGATTTATTTGAATGTTAGAGACAATGGATTGATGATGCATTGACCATTATGAAATTTTCGCTACAGAGGTTAGTAATAGTCTAATAATCAAAGCAGCTGCCTACCATTTTTCCTTGGCTTTCCTGGCGTCGGAGCAGACCGTGCATGGTTTACACGTTGCCGCTGCCCTGTTTGGTGCCATATGCGTCTTCTTTGGCATGAGCTTGTCCAGATAATCGATGATCATCGACGCCATTTTGTTTCCCAGACCTCCCTGCCACTCCTGCTCCGGAAAGAAGAGGGTCGACGTATCTCGTCCGTTTGGCTTCGTTCCCTTTCCTCGTCGCGACCTCCAGTCTCGAGTTACTTGAAGCCGGACGTGGTTGCCATGGAAATTGAATGACGTAATTTCTATTATTAAACAATGGGGACCGTAAAAGACGGGATTACCAGGTCATCTTAAACTAGTCAGAGTGTTTTCCAGAAATTAATAATAATAATAATAATAACAATTTTCCTTATTTACCTATCGTATACTGTAAGTAGTTTATAGTGTGATATTTATTCTCAGGCTGAGGCGAAAGGCTGAACTTGCAAAAGTTCAGACTGACCGGTTAACTGTTTTCTGGACCATTATTAAGATTAGTATTCTTCAAGAATAAAATTAATGTTTTAAGCCTCTTATTCCGTGTTTGCGTCTTAATAAATTGAATTGTTTATAAAAAAGAGTATAGGTCTAGGTTTCGAACCATCGGTCTCAGTCTCGGTCTCGGTCTCGGTCTTGGTCTTGGTCTTGGACCTCTCGGTCTTTGTCTCGGTCTTGGTCTCGAGGTTTTGGTCTCGTGCCCAACACTGCTACTAATTCGTAGTAGGTCTACCTCCGATGACAGAGGATGTGATTTCAGTTCAATTGTGGCTGCTCCATTGAAAATTCAGAACTATTATTTATTTTGATATTCAGAATTTGCAAAGTTAGTATAATATCTATATTATATTTCAGGAAAGTTGTTTACGTTTTTGTGCAACATCCGTTGGCCTGGCCAACTCTATATTCGGAACACTGCATTGCCCAGTAGCTCCTCTGCTTTCCGGGCGATCCAGAAAGAAACTGTACGGTTGGCAGCCCTAATAATTAATTCTCTCCAGCCGATAGATTGTTAATGCGCTATAAGAATTGTCGTTCGTTTTAAAGCAGTCCATTTTTGCATAATCGCGAACGCATTCTACCGAATACGATGATCAAAATGCCGATTACGACAAATCAATCCATCATCGACGAGTATATTAAGTTTTCGTCGCTTTTAGTTGGCGTTTTTTTGTGTATGGCGAATACGCATGCGATCGCTAGAGTTATTCAATTCCGCATTACGACTTTTGCGAGTTATTTGCATCACTTTGATCGAAGGAAATTCCCTTGCGTGATCAGAAGCGAGGACTGCGAGATGGGACAACCACACCTAACCGGGTAAGAGTTGATATGCATTTTTTCGATATGTGTTAAACCACACACTTTCTTGGGTTTTAGCGGATTAGTCGGAATTTCAGAATTTCCTTTTAAAAGTATATATCAATAAATTGCTTACGTGTTTATATTTAGAGCCAGTAACTGTGAGTGAGTGAGTAAGTTAGTAACCGACATGTGCATTATTGAGCCACCTGCAAAGGCAGTGTAGGAACATCGGATGGGCCCCATGAGCAATCAAAAGAATTGTCGATTGACCGTCTCATTTCGTAACTTAAACCGCATCGAATTGCATATATACACTGTATTAGGACCATCGACGATGATTAGGACCTATCGGACTGACCTACTGGATATTGACCATATTACGACTTAGTTTGTCAAGCCATCAGTTGATACCTCGTGCAGTAAACACCGTCGCAACAGTAGTTGCAAAGTACAATAATTACTACAGTTTGCTACACGACTAAATAGTTCGTTACTCATTAATTGTTTATTCAATGGACTTGACCTCTTGATTCCTCGAACTAGAACTGCTATGCATGGCTCAGTCTTGATTCTTTGCTTCCATTGATCGCTCTCTGTGGAATGCGCTTTCTCCGTCTGTTCGCTCTAATTAAAATTCAATCTGGCAGTCTCTCATCCTCTTTCACTTATCTCAAAACCTGCTGCTTCTCGCGGGGCCTTGCGCACTGGCAGGGCGCCGCTTATGAACGGTTCACCCTACTAGTGCGCTTTACAAATGCCATAATGCAATACAATTATCATTGTTGCGAAATTCATGCGAAACTTCCCGTGTCCCCTATTATTCGAAAAGGTGTAGTTTATGCCGTTATAATACGAGGTCGTTGGGTATAGCAGCATATCCAAGTTAGCGATATTTCGCACGTCAATTCGGCTAATCATCGTCGAACATTCGACAGAAAAGTCTATTTGTCTCGATAAAAGCGGACGACATATATGCCTTCCTTGCCTTAGCCGATCGCTGCCTGCCGCAGGCTTCGGCAATCTCGAAGCCTGGCACGTCGGTCGATCGGAGCTAGTTGGGCCGCTGTGTTACCAACGCATGCAGCAGGATATCGCAGCGGGAACGCCGCGTGTTGTAGAGGCTTTTCTTTCGCTTTGGTTTGGCTACTGTTATTCGTGATGGATGGTTTTGTAATTGTCGCCGTTTCGTGTGAGTTTTGAACGAGAATCGCGAGTTATATTCGGATATAATGGCGTGCGAGCGGCGATTGCTTTTGACGCGTTGAAAGCGAAGGGTTTGGAGCAGGCGACAGTTTAAGAGATTTCCGTCGGGTGAGCACGACTTCGTTTTGCTGATGTTATTGACGCTGATTTGTAGCGTGTTGAAAGTTATATCGGCTAATATATTCTATGCTCTATCCTTTGCCTCAATTGGTCTCTGTCTCTCTCTCACTGGAATGCGCTTTCTCCTTCTGTTCGCTCTACAATTCCTTGGATCTGGCAGTCTCTCATCCTCTTCCGTTTATCTGTCTGTCTGTATGTATGTTTGTCTGCCTGCCTGCTTGTGTGTCTGTCTGTCTTATTGCCTCTGGTCACGTGCCGAATATCGGTGAATTTGCCAACAATTTTTTTTGCAAAATCTGCTCTGAATCGTGGTTTCGAGGTTGATGTATAATTTACCTGAGACGCAAATAGGACCATTAGAATCGAAGTTGTGATTGGTCATTTGCCGACCACGAAGGAAGCATGGAGGGCTGAGCGTGTGGCAATTGGCTGGTATCCAGTCCTAAGTACATGGGGTTATCTTAGCCTTTCTGCATTTGCCAGTCTTACACCTGGAAACCGAAAGCACGAAATGCTATAGAGACAGAGCCGTTTGCATGTCAATATCCCAGACAGACAGACAGACAGACAAACGGACGGACAGACCGACCGATACATACATACATAAATACATACATGTGTGCATATATATATATACATGCATGGTTCCATACATGCATAGTATATAATTTATGTATACACAAATTATTTCATTGCGGCATTTGAAACCTAGTGAGAGGCGCTCCCAGTCGAATCTCGGCCGTAAAAATTGAACTTTGGCAATGTGTACAAGGCAGGCGCACTACGTTTTTGGATATGTGGCTGATCTCTAATGGGAGGCCATTCCAAACAATTGAGTTCTTTCTCCATACATACATGCATGCATTTATGCTTGCATACAGAGCTCTTAATTTTACCATGCTGAAGGTAGTGTCAGAATACCTTATAAAATCTTTATATTTGAATTTCCATGTCATCTGTCTGCTGCCGACTGACTGGGGTTCGTTGGTTCGTGGGTGCACCATTGGTGGCTTTCAGCGTACTGTGCACACTGTTTTGCTAACCAATGTCAAATATTCGCTTGTAATGACATTTTACATCATTTGGGATAGCGCAGAGAGCACCTCTAAGTAAATACCTTGAACTAGAGCTAAATAAATTGCTTACATGACATGCATAATGGCTCTAATAGCTGACGGGCGGCTTTGGTCTTTTCCCGAAGCCACCGGCATCAACATCAATATATTTTACATCAACAGCCGGATTAGAGCATAACAGGATGCCAAGCATGTTGTGGTATGACAGTCAGTTTATTGATTAACGAATATACAATGTTGTAAGTTTCATTTACACAAATCCAGTCTATTTCAGCTCTCTGTGGTTGAGTATGTTGTTGTTAAAGCCTTTGAGATGGGGAGTATATTATTACAACATCGCCCGTTATATTGGGAATCTTTTCAGTCCTTGCTAAAAATACCAGATTCCATTAAACGAGCTCAGCAGCGATAACATTTAAAGGCGAGATTTCGTCGAATCATCATTGGACGCTGGGACAAAGATGGATATAACGGGTGATGTGGAAAAAGCAGTCGTAAAAGGCTTCTGATGAAATAAACCACGTAATGATTGTTCAACGGTAGCTGAACGCTGGTGATTTAGAATGTTGTTTCTATGGACTCTCGGCTTTTCTTTTGAATTTCAAGATTGGGAAGGTGTTCATTTGTTGGTGTTGTGCTACTGGAACACAACACTAGAGCTCACGTTTTCCAATGAGGCCACTCCCTTTAGAATGAAATTGTCTACTTTTAAGTGTTGACACAAGAGCAGTGGCTTAAAAGTATTGGCTCTAAAGTACTGCAACAAAGTTGTGCCTTAAAGATGGTTGGTTGCTTAAAAATAATGGCATGAAACTGATGGTTAAAAGTAGTGGCCTGAAAGTATTAGTGTAAATAAAATGACTTGGAAGTAGTGGATTATAAATAGTGGCTTAAAGGTACTTTTAAGTGGTAGCATAAACGTATTGTTAAAAACGTAGTGATGAAAGAGTGGATTAATTTTCTAGAAGTAATGACTTGAAAAGCTGCTGAGAAGTTGTAGTAGGATGACTAGATTTCAATTTCCATTTAGTGTATACTAATATCATCTAGGAGAGACAGACAGCCAGACGAGCAGACACACAGACATATAGACAGCATGACATACAGACTCTCTGTCTGTCTGTCTGTCTGTCTGTGTGTCTATGATTAATTTGATTTTTTCTCTCTAGACAGAGAGAAATGTACAAAAGGAAACAGTTTTTTTGTGTTATTAGACAAATGTCGCTATATAAATTACGGTGGCTCTTGTAATCGTAAATTATAGATTGGTATAAATTTTATAAATAAGATGACTGTGTGAATATTGTTCCATTTTCCGAGTAATCCATTTATTCTATTAATTAAAGTCGCCCGTTGTTGCTACTGTATTCTCTACAGCTCACGTCAATGCAAATTTTCTCTCTCATAGTATCTTCCGTTTCGAGACATTAATCGTGTAGCATCATAGAGGCTGTAAATTCTTTCCAGTCGGCAGGAAGCATATTCCACTATTCCCTCGTTCTTCCCTTCACTGGGCAATCATGACGGCGCTCTGTTAAGGGCCTGCCGTTGGCGTCGAGTCGTGCCAATTGCCACACAGCGTTGCCCTGCCGTCGGCAATTCGTGAGTAGGCGAGCGTCGTCGCTTAAGAGGATTTCTTGACGTATCTGCTGTCGGCTTTCTCGTCTCTTTCCGACGTCTTCACTGCATCTGATGTTAGACGGGAGGATTTTCGGTTCAACTGGGTCTGGTCGGATTCTTTGCGTCCAGATTGTTGCTATTCGGACAGTAGAGTAATGGTTAATAACGCACTGGGGTGCAGAGCTGAGGAGCCGAGTTCTATTTCCGTATCCCCGTAAGGTTGGCTAGTCCTTCCTTTGCTAAGCGGCGGCGTTGGTCAAATTAGATACGTAACGTAATGCACGTCTTGAATGGCTGCCGACAAATAATAATAATAATATTATTCTGTCATTATTCGTTGAAGGTTAACGATTATGATTATTTATTATTATTATTGTTGATTTGTCGTGCACGGGTGGGATAATTATTACGGATTTAATAGGAGTCAATTTCTTAAAATAAATTCTGTTATTCTTTTAGTTAACCTCTGCACGTCATTCTCAACATTTGCTTCCTATTCAATAACCGGTCTCTTCTTTGTCTCCTGCTTATTCTACAGAGAGTAGGTAACTGTTTGGTAAAGATGTAACAACGGACACACAAACACACGCATACACACACGCATACACACACGCATACACACACGCATACACACGCAAGGATGTGAAGACATTGGCGATCGTTAACAAAACATACTAGCAGAAGCACACCCAGACACAGGCACGTAGTCACGTACGCATACATGTACTATACACACCATCTGGCGTCAATCTGCCCCGTATATGCCCCGTATGAGTATTATCACAACGTCTTTCTCTGAAAGAAAAGCTATGTTATTCATAAATGTGTTATTAGAATAAGAAGACGAATAAGATCAGTGTCTTAATTAAGCTACAGCCCTAAGGCAACCTTGGGTACTCAGTTGCTTTTTATGGTAACCTTAAGACCGTTCTTTTCAGCCGGGGTTGGGTCGAACGTGCTAGTGGAGTAGTACCGGCGAAGGGGCGCTATATGAATTTTAGTTATGAATGCATGAAGTGTCAGCGATTTCAGTTTCCGTATCCTCGTCATATACGAGTCCAGGTGGATGATACTCTTCCTCACCGTCGTCTCATCTCCTCACCAACATTGTATGATATTAAATACGCCGAAGTCAATGTGCTCAATATACATGTTATTACATGTGTGAGCAACAAAGATTAAAGAACCAAATTTCTGCCATCTAAGGGATTTTGATCTTTGACCTCTCAATAGATAGTATGGCTCGCTAATCACTGCGCTAGTGATGACATTACTAATTGAACTGGTTCTGAGGCACAAGAGTTTGTTTTGTTGTGGTTTGGGATCAAAATCTTCAGGTCTCCATAGTTCCGTTTACTTAGTCACTGACGTTTGATTTTGTGTATAGGGGTAAAATTATCCAATAATGTTAGGACATGTCTTGCGCGCCACAGCGAGGTTTAATGCTGAACTCTATAGGAAGTGGCAGCGCGCTGTTGACTCATCTAACCTTGTGGTGCTTATGAGTATGACTCACGTAACTCTTGACTGTAGATTGTTTTATTGATAGATCTATGTAGTCTATTATAGCCTACACAAGCATATTAAATAATTACCCTTAACCAATAACATTGCCAAAAGATACCCGCGCCGCGAAACCATATTATTGTCCTGGTATACCTTCCAAAGTACAGGGTCAAAATTCAGTTGCCTCTGTGGAGAGTCGGCGCCTATGGTTCCCGTAGCCAAAAAAATTGGGAAGCGCGGTACAATAATCTAGAAAAAATTCCTGAAGCCGCACGCCATACCAGTAAACTCAAAAATAACACGACTCATATCTACTGTAACTTTACTAACTATTTTAACACATTGGTATGAAATAATCATAATCTATGGGTTCATATTGTTAAATGGTAAACCAAGTTGCGAATGATGTGCTGTGCAAGTAGGTCATTGTCTGTTACTTCATTTCTCACAAATTGCAATAATTTCGAAAACTCTGCCCTGTCAGTTGTCCATTTTTCGTAAAAATGAAGTAAACGAAGGAGTCACTGGTCACTGAATTTGCATAGCAATTTGTTCGAATAGAAAAACAGGTAAGTAGTTATGAAGATCAACTGCCAGGGCTTAGGCTATAGACCAGTTCCCCAACACACGCTCAGACACTCTGAACATCCATGCCATCTATTAGCTATCATCGGGAATGCGTTGGTTGGTCCACGCTTGTGCTTGGGACCAAGACAGGCGACTCTTTTCAGCTTACTGTGCAGTGTTTTGCTAACTGATACGTATTTTAATGGATCATGACAATTAACATCATATTGGCCAGCGTTGCAGTTTAACGACACTGTGTGATAACAAAGATCATCAGGGTCGACCTTCTCCTTTATCCAGGCTTGGGACTGGCACTGTCAGAGTGTGAACAGCCGGGGAGTTAAACACACGCATGGGGCCTACAGGCTGAATTTGAGTAACCTTCCAGAGATCGCTAAATTGTCTCAATAGCGACCTCCCTGTTTTCCGATTTCAGTTCCGTTTTCCGCCGTGTCTGCCCTCATCATCCGTACGATGGCTGAGGCTAGCCTCATCAGCCCAGAGGCATGCAGTCTCCTCCTGGACATCAGATCCGACGACCTCCTCTCCATCAACTCCATTACCGTCATGGCGTCCGGCATCAGCAACACCGGAAACTCGACGAATCCGACGTCGTCATCTCAGACCAACTCCCGAACGGATCTGATGTTGAGGGATATCCGGACCCTGGGGCCCTTGGTCCCCGGTCCAAGGCCACTGGTCAATCCCGACCCGTTGAATGCGCTGCTACTGGAGGCGGACGTTAGGATGTGCAGGCTGCATCACTCGAGGTCACTCTTACGGAAGATTCTCGACTGTGGATGTCGGAGGAGGTGGAGGAATTGCCACATGATGATGGGAACGGAAGAGATTGCATTCCTAGAGGTAAGGGACGATTTGAGAGTTTTGCTTGGGAGTCGTTATTGCAATACATAGATTTTAGCTATTAGGAAATCAGTTGCTTTTATTATTGGGCTAGTTGAAATCAATTTAAATTATGATCAACTGAATTTATGCACTCACATTAGGTTAAATTAAGTTAGATTATGTTAATTCGGATTATTAAAAACTTAATTACAATAAGTTCAATGGAAAAAATTAAGTTGTAACCGTAATAAGTTGAATTATTACAAACTGAATCACAATAAGTTCAATTTACTTAGACAACATCAATTTAAATTATTAGTCCTACTGAATTCTTGCATTTATAATAAGTTTTATTGAGATCGATGAAATGTATGGATAATTAGAAACTGGATCACAATTAGTTAAACTGAGTTAAATGAAATTAATATAAGTTACTAGAAACTGTAAAAACATGACACCTGCCCATCATAAACTCCGCCACTGTGGCAGTGCCAGTCCTAAGTCTGAACAAAAAAAGAGGGCAACGCTACATTCTTCTTTGATCTAACTGGGTTTATTTCAATTATTAGAAACCGAATCAATGCTTTCACAATAAACCTTTAAGTTGTTGTATGTGTGATTGGCATTTATATATTGCCACTCTGTCCCTCTCTGAATCTGTCAGTCTCTATGTCCGTTTGTCTGTCTGCCTGTGTATCCAGTTAGTCAGTCTATCTGTCTAGCAGTCTATCTATCCGTCTCTATATCCGTCTATCTTTCTGTCTATCTATCCGTCTATCTCTCTATCCGTCTATCTTTCTGTCTCTCTATCCGTCTATCTTTCTGTCTATCTATCCGTCTATCTCTCTATCCGTCTATCTTTCTGTCTATCTATCCGTCTATCTCTCTATCCGTCTATCTTTCTGTCTCTCTATCCGTCTATCTTTCTGTCTATTTATTTGTCCATCTGTCTATCTTCCTGTATATCAGTCAGCCAGTCTAGTCTATCTGTCTGTGACGTTGGTTTCTTACAGGAATACAATTTATATAGCGCCAGTGTTTTTCCATTAAAGAAAAGCCAGCGTTATTTATCAGCCGTGCCATACTGTTCAGTAGAATAGGTCGCAGCCAAATCGACCATTTCATCCGTCGGTCTATTCAAAGCACACCTGAGGAAGAATTGAATGAGGATGAGGAGGAGGAGGAGGAACAGATGGAGGAAAGGGAAGCAGCCATGGGGAGGATTTGAAGGATGGAAGGATGAGAGGAGGAAGAGACTGAAGAGAGGCGAAGTGGAGGATGGATGAGAGCAAAGAGAATCATCTTCAACCATCCTAAACTATCCTCAACCTTACTCCAACATTCTCCACCAACCTCAACCATTCTCAATAATCCTCAATCATTCTCCACCGTCCTCAATCATTCTCCACAGTCCTCAATCATTCTCCACCGTCCTCAATCATTCTCCACAGTCCTCAATCATTCTCCACCGTCCTCAATCATTCTCCACCATCCTCAATCATTCTCCACCATCCTCAATCATTCTCCACCATCCTCAATCATTCTCCACCATCCTCAATCATTCTCCACCGTCCTCAATCATTCTCCACAGTCCTCAATCATTCTCCACCGTCCTCAATCATTCTCCACCATCCTCAATCATTCTCCACCATCCTCAATCATTCTCCACCATCCTCAATCATTCTCCACCATCCTCAACCATCATCACTCCTAATGATGATCAATTTCATGTCCTACCCATATACATGACCTCTTCTCCTCCTTGTTTGCTTCCTCCTCTTTCCTTATCCTCCTCATTCTCATCATCCTCTGCACATAGTCAGATATCCTACCCATTTTAAACAAATTACCCAATTTATACGTTTTATATACACATATATTTATATATATATGTAGATATATATATATATATACATATGTATGTTTATG
The DNA here is from genome assembly GCA_959347315.1 of Bimastos eiseni. Taxonomy (NCBI): domain Eukaryota; kingdom Metazoa; phylum Annelida; class Clitellata; order Crassiclitellata; family Lumbricidae; genus Bimastos; species Bimastos eiseni. The sequence continues at coordinate 1,908,863 of OY365812.1, read as the reverse complement.
TATATATATATATATATTTATATATGCATATATATATATATCTATGTATATATGTATATATATATATATATACATATATAAATGTGGCTCTGTATGTATATATATATATATATATATTTATATATGTATCAAGATCAATTACTGAGATAATTACTTGCCTTAAACCATCCTTTTTTCAGCCCTGTATTTTGGTGTTTGCCTCAGTTGTTGCTTTAATGAATGTAATGAGTGAATGAACGAAATTATTTTATGTGCATTTTGTACAATCAATGTAGTAGTCACATAGTATTCTTATATTTTATAGTTATATATATATTCATCGTGTGTAAATATATATATATATACATCATGTATACATGTTTACATATATAGCCTATATGCGTCTTTAAAAGATTTTATTGGCAATGCACATTGCACAGCCGATCTACAACGATGGACATGGCGGATATATATATATATACATTATGTATATATATTTAATATGCATAGCATGAAAATATATATAAGTTGTGTATATTATATATGTAATTTGTGTATATATATACACACTATTATATATATATGTATGTTATGCAAATTATATATATATATATATGTATATATATATATATATGTACACGTGTGTTGGAATTGCGTGCAGTGTTTGATTTAGTGTGTGTTGGTGACACATAGCGTGTTTAGTTCTCGCCAGATTTGCTGCCTGGTTGCGTCTTCTGGATTCGCCTGGACGCACCTTTAAGTCCCGTCAGCCCTTGGCCACGGCTCCAGTCTCCCCCTCCTCATCCTCCCTTTCATACCCTCCCCGCCTCATCCTGCCTTCCATCCCTTCGTTTCTGGTCCCTGCTTCGGTTGGCTGGGAATTTTCCACGCCAAGACATCGTCCCATTCTCCGTTCCCCCCGTATTCCACTTAGATGGTCGAAGGGAACGCGTGAAAAGAGTAAACATTGGATCTGAACGTAATGTTGTCTAGCTTTGATTGTTGTGGTTATGTCTGGTAGGTATTTGTATTATAATGTGGCCGGTGTCTGATTTATTGATTTTCTCTTTAAGAGGAGTTGCTACTTTGTGTACTTATGAAGATGAGATGCTGTTAATTAAGAAGGCGTGCTATTAATTAATTAGAGGTGCTATAATTTAATAGGGGTCCTATTAATTAACAATACATGCGATTAATTAAGAGAATATGCTATCAATTTAGACGGATCCTATTAATTAAGAGTAGATGATATTTATTAAGATCATTTGCTATGAATTCGTGTCCATGTATTTGCTATGTACTAAATAGGCGCATGGACACGATAATGCATACATTCATACTTAGATACATACATATATACCTGACCCAATCCAGGAGTTTCGCCTGTTCCAGCTGGTGGGGTCCACAAGCTGGAACAGCCTCCCCTTCCTCTTCGGTAGGAGCTGCTCTCTCTCCCTCTGTTGCCATCTGAAGACTTTCCTGTTCTCCGTTTAGGTATATGTTGAGTCGTGAGCGCCTCTGATGCCGAGTGGCGATATATAAGTACTCCATTACATTACACTACATTCATCCTTGCGCAGATACTTGCATACATACACGCACACGTATACATCGATTGATTGGCAACTTTTATAGCGCCAATGTTTAATGTAGAAGGCATGAACGGGTGACGCTCCGAATGAATCTTCTTTCTGGTCAATATCTGAGAAAGCCAGTGCTGGGAAACTGACAGATTGATGATTGATGAGAGGAAATTTATAGGAAATGATTCTAGCGAAAGCAAAGAGGGAGCGTGACAGCAGAGGGAGAGGGAAAAGGGAGGGTGGGACGCAGGAGAGGGAAGAGGGACAGAGCCATTTCCTCTGCTTCCCCTTCCCTTTCGTTCCGCTTAACATAACATAACATGTGAAGAGTTTAAAGTGGTTCAGAAGACGTTTAGTCTGTGTTAAAACCAAAGTAATTTGGCCTGGACATGCTTAGACCTAATAGCCCAATTTTCCACGTTTCTCCTTAAAAGCTTTGTTAGTATACACTGAGATAGTACTATCATCCAAACCATTCCACAAGTCTTCAACTCTTCCACTGAAGAACGTCTGCCATCACTGTATTCCCTTTTTTCTCCTTCCCTCTCCTCTTACCTTCCATTCCTCTCTTTTTCCCTCCCATTTCACTCCTTCCCTCCATCTCCTCTACCCTTTGTTCTTCTCCCCTTCTCTTCACTTGATCTTTAAAGCCCAGGATATCATCTTATCCCACTCAAAGACGTTGCCTATCCAATGTCTCTGCATGGGCGTGCTTCACTACTGTTCAGAACATCCTCGGAGTTTCCGTGGAGTATACTCCTTTTTATACGGAACAAAGGTGAGTTGAGCTGTACTTTTCTATTTCGGTAGAACGCACTTAGTAATGCTTGGGGAGACTTTCTTGGTTTATTGGAAATTGACAGAGGGTTTCTCAAACGGATTGAGTAGTTTGAAGCCTCCAAAGATGCGTTGGCTTTGTGCTCTGTTGCAACAGAGCTTTTGAAGTAGTTTGATTAAATTGCAGAGAGTCAATGGATCTATCATAATATTTATTATTATATACAATTATTATCATTGCGCTTGAATGTGTATATAATTAAGACTAAGGCAATTCTATTGTTAGAATGGTTCGGTTTCTTTAAGGAATTGTTTGTTAACAAAGCACTTGAAATACATCCAATATATTTCATATTTAATTTTCATATAATGCGTTACCGATGTTACTGTATACGTAGATACTCGATACAATACAATACAATTATATTTGATACAATGCAATACAATTATATTTGATACAATGCAATACAATTATATTTGATACAATGCAATACAATTATATTTGATACAATGCAATACAATCGTGCTTGACACAATAGCAACGTGATCGATAAACCCGTAATGATAGTGCACATTCATTTTTCTGGATACTTTCCAGCCATTTGTCAGCTGTCGACGGGAATCCGTTGGTTGGTTCCACGTTTGTGCGTGGACCCACCACTGGTAACTCTTTTAGCTTACTAGGCACTTTTTGCTAACTCATGTAACATATTCGTTTATAATGACATCTAACATCATAAGCTAGCTCAAAGAGCGCTTATATGACTAGGAGCGCTATATAAATTTTCGATTACATTCATACATAGTTATATATATATATACATACATACATACATACATAGCAGCGTACATATACACTATACATACAGAGATGCCTACATGCATGTATGTACATATGTACATGCATAAACACATACATATATACATACGTACGTACGTACGTACATACATACAATACACGCATAAATACATACCTACGGATATACATGTACACATGTGCATACATACCTACATAAATAGTGATCAACATTATCGAAGAGGCGTTGAAATTGCTTTGCCCATGAGAAGAGATTGTGAGATGAGAAAGCCATTGGATCAGAGGAGCTCCATTCGCTGGATCGATTTTCTTACGCTCTGCTCAATATCCTCTGCCTATTGATTTTCCACAGACTGGGTTCCTGCGACTTCGCTGTCTTTGGACGCTTAACAATCTTGAGATTGCGATAATACGCTGCCTTATAAGCAAGGCTGTTGACTTTAACCTATTCTGACAATATACCTGACTATCGATTTTGGTTTCGCTCAGCGCCTGTCAATAAGTGGGTTCCCCAGTTTTAGCTTTCGTGGGCGTTGTAAAATTCTCCACAGTACGATTAGACCATACGATTATAATTCTGTCGAATTTGCCAAGTCAAGCTGGGTCAATTTCCGGAAATCCGCGTAGAGCAGTAATTGCCCTCGTTATTCCTACACTGCTAGTTAAGAGCTAATCGCAGGCGCAAGGATATTCACAAACGCTGCGTCAAGTTTGAAGGGATTTTCTAGAGATACTTAGTGAAGATACAAAATCTCCCGGAAGCAATTTCATCACCGGATCACTGGTCATAAATCGGTATTATCGTAATAGAAGCATTATCCATGCATTGGTGTTGCCGTTTTGAACTGCGAAAGATCAGGGAGGAGATTGTGGGATGACTAATTGCTCTGTTACTTACTTCTAATATATACTTAATAAGACATAATTCGGACAATATCGTTGTATTTCATCGTCATTGAAATCCTAAAATACAAAGAGAAATATTTGGATAATATTCTTGTATTACGTCATCCCCTCGGCCTCGTTAAAACCCTTGAAAGACAAAGAAATGAGACATGATTGACTGTATAGGCCTACTCTTGAAAATATACGTCATCGACTCGACCTAATGCAAAAACTTAATAATCGAATAAATAAGACATGTCTTGACAACAGTTACTCTTGTATCACGCCATCCCTTCGACTTCATTAAAATTTTACAAAAATGAGCAATTGAGAAATGTTTGGACATATCCCTACCCACGTGGTAATCGAAATTGCAGCCAGGCAATTTATATATAGCGCCACTGTAAGACCCATATTCCCATAATTATGTGACCCTTAGAGAGCCCATGTGGTCTAATGTGATCTCTATGCTTAATGCTGACGAATAAGCTGGTCTCCCTGACGTAGGTTTTACCAAAAAGCATAGAAGTGTTTTGACATATACATGTACCTGCCCAAATGGTGATAGAAGCCACAATCAAGTAGTTATATATAGCGCCACAACATGCAAGATCAATATTTCCATAATTATATGACCTGTTGAGATGCGACGTGGTCCCTACCTAATGCCGGTGAATAAGTTTGCCTTCCTGACATGGCTCTTGTGTCGATGAGAAATTGTTGAAAGATTTCCATTACATTATATTACATGCCGGCGGAAACACTGGAAGGGTATTTCTTTGAAATTTCATTAATCCTCTCGGCCTTCAGTCCTAAACTGTGTCTCGACCAATCTTGTTTTCGTAAGCATCCGCCAGACCGATAGAAGATTTAGCTGTCTCAGAATCATCAGGGCTGGACATTTGCAATGTTTATTAGGGCCAAGGCGTCCCAGGGGCAACTACCCACGTTCAGATGGAGACCAGACGTAGGCGAACGAAATCGATCGGTTGTGTGCACAAGTGACCGGATGAGTTGGCCAGTGCTGGCGTTTCTTTGCGTGCGATAACATCGGGTGTAAAGTTCCATTGAAGGATGGGACAAGATGAATCTGTCTGGGCGACATGCGTTTGTCTACGGCACCAATTCTAAGAATGGGACTTTAATTAGAATCGCCTTCAAGATCGCTCTGCAAGCATTCCCACTCGGGAGTCGGCGTGTAATGTAGGACCCACGTTTCCATATGGGACTCGATTCGAGTCCATGAGGGCCCTCTCTTATGCTCGTGGCAATGATATCGCGGCACGTAGGGTGCCGTGAACCAATTGCTGTGGGGCTGTCTCAAGGAATTATTTGTTTTAGCTTTTACTGTTAAAATTATAAAAGTGGTTATCACTACGGCAGAGAAGTGATTTATAAGACTTAATAAAGTCGTGTGGATATAGTTTTCTGGAAGCTTTGCTCGTAATTATATCAGAGAACTAAACAGAAGAAAAATAAATGGAACGAAGGATATTAGACTGAATGCCTCTTCAGTAAGGGTGAAATAGGTTGGGAACCTCAAGATATAGATATAGCTAATGAAGCGTATTCGTAAGCCACGGCCGACATTAATGTTATGTATCCACAACATTTCCTTAAGGCTTAAACCGTGCTGATCGTATTATGTGACTAAGGCTCATTAGAGCCGCTGAGATATTTACACTGAGGTATACATCGTCGACACTCGCTCTCGTTAGTCGACTTGTTAATGAAAAACATCGCTGCTCGTGATATGGAAGTAACCCCGCCGGGAGGTAACTGGTGGGGGAAGATGAGGAAAATGCTCAAGGTATTCCTGTTGATGTGCCTGTCCGACAGTGCCAGATCCAAGCCAGGCACAGATTAGGAGGGCGACGTTAATCACCTCTGACAAAGTGTCGTAAACAGTAACGGACAACAACAATATTGCTAATGTACCTTAGAATGCGCGTCCTATATATGTCGGTCATTACAGGTGAGATCGAAATGAGCAAGTCAGTCAGTCAGTCAGCCAGTCAGTCACTCAATCTCACAGGCAGTTGATCAATTAAGTTTTGTTGTCTCCAGCCACAGTATTTGTAAGCATACAACCATTGGTAGGATAATTAATGATCAAATTTAACAATAAGTTTTCACTGGACAATGGGTTGTCGATAAGATATAGTTGAAGTTGGCGTCTGGGATATAATTCCGCAGCATTTAATAATAATTATAGTAATGATAGTAATAATAATAATAATAATAACGACCATTTGTATGGCGCCGTAGAGGGGCCATTCCGGGATTAACCTTAGAGGACAGATTAATCTTGAGCTTCGACTGGAAGGAGTCTCCCACATTGACTGATGGAAGAAATATGATGAGCCTTTTATCTACCGCTGAATACACTGGATTAATCAACTAATAAATCATTCATTGAGTGTTTTCGGAAGTTAATTAGTATCAAATGGATGGAAAACATTGAACAATGGATTGCCACAAAGATGACAATCACTAAAAAGACGGTAACCATAGAGATAAGACAATTACCATTAAAAAGGAAACTCTGCGAGGATAAAAAATATCCGTGGAACCTGTGTGTTTCAATTTCCTTTCGCAAGAGGTAATTAATGACTCGGTTATTCAAGCAATTCCGTGTAGATAATGAAAGCAATTAATTTTCGCTTATTCGGCTTAAAGGAAGTCTAGATCAACGCGGGAGTCAAAGGTAGTATACCTTAGATTCCCGCGTTGTCGATGACGTCTCCCTGCGTCACCAGTTCGTCTAAATTAGCTTGGTCTCCGTAAATATGTCCATTTCCTTAGTTATGATGATGAATTTAATGTATGTTGTTGTAATTGGTAAATCTGAATGAAAATCGAAAGCTTTTTACACAGCGACATCATTTATGGCCACGAGCCCGCTTAGTTTTCAATAAATCATATTTATTATGATATTATTATCGGGTAACTCCTTTACCACTGCTGCTCTTCTCAATGGATGACAAGTTCACTTGCATGGACCGAGATAGAGCGACCATATGACCTTCACTCTGCATACATACTACATGCATGCATGCATGCATGCATATAAATGCATATAAATGCTCGATTACATTACATTACATTGCATATATACATACATACATACATACATACACACATACATACATACATACATACATACGTACATGTATACATACATGTATACATACATGTATACATACATGTATACATATATATACATATGCATGCATACATGCATGCATACAATCATACGTACAGTCGAACATATATGCAATCATACATACATACCTGCATGCATACAGACACGAATGTACGTACGTACGTATTGACATACCTTGAAGTAAATCTTGAAGTAAAAATAATGGTTGCATGCATCCATCCTATTGTTGAGTACATTTTTGAGTCTCTTTACTCAATATACGGGATGGAACGGACTCCGCTATCACGCGTTCACCTGCTGTTACTTTCATTGCGCTCTTAACAAATATTTGCTCTAATTTTTGCCAATATGGAAGAAGGCCGTGTAAGGCAGACAGCAGATGTTACTGATATCGTAATTAATGCTTAATAACATTGACACAGGTGTGATATCGTGTATGATGTCGTTAGTGATATAGTTAATGATATCGTTAATTATAACCTTGATGACATTGATAATGTAAAAAGTCCAGATACATGTAGCCTACCAACGTAGCTCGTTATGGTTGCCGTGCTAGCATTTCCAAATGTTTCCCATATTGAACCAATATTTTCATATGGAAACCGAAGACAGTACACATGGCCTACCATTAAAAGCCCTTGCTTTAAATGTTGGCAATGATAATTTTTGATAATTGTTTATATCGTTAATTTTTTTATGTTTCTGTGTATGTGTGTTCTGAAAGTAGGTTATATCTCAACTATAAATTGGAGATGTCTTCTTTTGATCCCAAGAAAAACGCTCTGGCAATATGAAATAATATTATTTAGCAAAATATCGCGAGTATCTATTTCAACATGACTATTTTCAGCACATAAATAATGACTTTAAATTCGTATAATTTGACATTCTTAGTTTCGAGTTGCACAATTTTCCAACATTCTACATTCGATATGATAACAACCGCCATTTGCATCATCTGAAGACTTCGGTTGTTTAGATGATTAGTTAGAAATCCTAAATAGAAGATCAGTGTGAGAGTTATTTGGAGCCCAGCTATTATACATGTAGTTACTTTTTGATGGATGTTCATTCTATGTGATTCTATTGATAATGGATGATTATAATTTGAAGCCCGGATCATGTTGCAACAGTCCTTATAATGTTAAATTATGGAATGATATAAAGTTCGTCTGACATTTATTGGTGTAAGACATGATATACGAGATATAATTACACCTGTGTTCTTTTTGCTGCTTTAGATGCTGTATTTTTCCATGTGGTCATTCCAGGTGATGTACTGGTCTACATTAATTCCCAGAAACTTTATAGAATTAATTTGAGGAATTTTGGTATTGTCAATTTAGATGTTTCATGTTTTCCACGAATTAGTTTTCTATTGGATCTGACATGCATACATAACCGAAATCATAGATTTTATTGAACCCAAGTATTAATGTTGACAAGAAGAACAAGTGCAAGAGATATTAAAACAGACACGCGACCATAGGAAGAATAGGACAAAGGCTGTAAAGAACAGAGTTCTTTGTTAGTGGACCACCTGTAACAAAATACATACAAATACACTTGCACATAATAATGGTATTCATAATAATAACGGTAATAATAGTAATAATTTTCATTTCCTTTTAAACTGACAGATGACGGAATTACAGTATGAACAAGTGATAACAAGTTATTACAGGAGTCGAAAAATAACTATCTGCAGCCATGCAAGGCTCTATATTAAGTTACACAAACACACATTCATACACATACTGAACGCAGAGGTACGCAGAGTGTGGCATCTCACATTCTATATGAAAACCAGAAGCAGTTCTGAAAGACCAAAGCCTTTAGTGCTGTTAGCAAGGTACTCACTTTGGAATTTAATGTATAGACTTGGAATGGATCATGTAATGAATGTAATGTAAATCACCTAAACTCATAAAACGCCGCGTCATGGAGACCAGATTTTATCACCACCGCTATTTAAATGAATTCCACAATAGCCAGGTTGTTTTGCTCGTTGCGCTGCCAAGTCAGAATCCGAGGTCAATCGTTAAGTCCGCCTCTACCCTACGTGTGGTGGTAGTGCCAGTTCCAAGCGTCTGTGAAAGAGGCGGAGGATGCTAACCACCTCTCTCATGACACAGTAGCAGGCCTAGTTACGACAATAAGATTATTTATGATAATAATAATAATGACAATAAAGGCAACAGTGCTACCTATCAAGCTAAACGTAACGAAATTCTACACCACTTTACACGATGTTAGTAAATAATGGTTAACTCCGTTGCGCAGGTTTTGAATCTATGTGTTTGCAGTTTAACGACACTGTGTGGTATTAAAGACCATTAGCGTCGCCCTCCTTCTGTATCCATGCTTGGGATTGGCACTGGCAGAGTGCAACCAGCGGAGGAGTTACGAATCTATGTATAATGTCTGAGTTGATCCTGTCTCGTAACCCCGTCCGAAATCACAGCCCAGGGAAATCCCGGACACAATGTCAGCGTTGGACCTTAATGAGGGGAAACGTCTGTTGCAGCCTTCTCCCTCAAGATTTATGCCGCAATCAGACGATCCGTGAGGCGAATGCTATTACCTTTAATGAGTTTCAGTCTTTCTGTTATTTGGGATCTCTGCCCTATCCAACATCTGCGGTCGTTCAAGAAAATTGACGGGAGTTTCAGGCCAATGATGTTTCAATCGTGGAAATCAGTGCAATTTCAATTTCAACTGAGCTTTGATTTCAATTTCAATTGACTTACATTCCCAAAATATTTCAGTTTCAATTTCTGATTGCAGTTCTACGATAATTTCAATTAAAATTCCAATGATCAGAATTATTTCAATTTCGATTTAAGTTATGGATAATGAAAACGTTCAGGAAATATCGTTTTCATTCTAGAGTCCTGCGAACCACATATCTATCATAAATTGATAAAGATGTTGGAGAACCGATAATTAAATTGCAAATTATATTATGCATATGTAACATAATGTTATTTCTGTCATGCATTACGTTAAGTGTATTTGAACATTTATATTGCACCACCCATGGAGAAAAGCAAACGAGGGGCGCACACGAGGAGCAGTGGCATACATTAATAAATATGATTGTTCTTGATTGATTGTTTTATTGTAATAACACACAGCTTCATATGGCGCCACCCCAGTGGAGACTAATCAGCAGGCATTTCCTACCGTTGCCTAAGCTATGTACGTGTAATTCATAATTTCTGCTTCGGGTTTGGTACACTCTGACGGCATTTTCTTCGAATATCATAACCTTTATAAGTGAAATGTAAATGTATTCGTTTTTTATAGCTATCCCACAGTTTCGATCCTTCTAATGTTTCAATGGAATTACTCGAATGGGATAATTCACCCTTTTGACAGTGTAAGAGCGGTCGGATTGCCTTCACCCTGCTCATTTTTGAGATCCCAACTGGACAAACATTTGGTTCGGCATTTCAGCCCCACATGCAACCCCCTATTCGCTGTCGATGGGAAGAGGAGACGGCGAGGGAGAGGACTCACCTCCGTGCCTCATAGGCAGAGGGTTAGGATCAATGGCTGCCTCAGTTTAGCTTAAGGGACTGCTCCTCTTCGATATCTTCCACATGTAAGTAATGGATGTATGAGGTTGAAATATATCCGAAAGCATTGTTCTTAGTTATTTTGGTAACAGAAACAATTTGTAGGCCTATAATATTTACGCATTTATAGAGAGCCTCTATAAAGTGAACCGTTCGGAAGCGCTGCCAGTGCGCAAGGCCCCGCGAGAAGAAGCAGATTTTGAAAAAAGCGAAAGAGGATGAGAGACTGCCAGATGGAATTCTAGAGCGAAGTGGTGTCTCGGTTTCGAGGTATTCGATTCGAGGAAGTGAAATGGATGGAAATAGATCGACTGATGTATTGCACGTTTTGCAGTGGTGCTAAAACAAGAGTAGTCGGCTTCGATTGGATCATATTATTCTGGGCATTAGGAGATTCAGTCTCAAATTGCAAACTGAACACTAAGTACAGCAGCTTGATTTCATGTATCTGTTGTCTGGCTGTCTGTCTGTCTGTCTGTCTGTCTAACTACACTGCCTATGTCTCTGTCTCTGTCTCTGTCTCTGTCTGTCTGTCTGTCTGTCTCTCTCTGTCTCTGTCTCTGTCTCTGTCTCTGTCTCTCTCTCTCTCTCTCTCTCTCTCTCTCTCTCTCTCTCTCTCTCTCTCTCTCTCTCTCTCTCTCTCTCTCTCTCTCTCATCTTCTTTATGTCTCCTTTCAATCGCTGCTTCTAACAGCTGCGTCCCTCATTCGTCTCTTTCTTCCAAGATCTACAGTCACAGTATAAACGACCTTACATATTCAAATTACTCCACATTAAACACACATTCCGTGTTGCATTCGCTACCTTTTCCAGTTGAGGTTCAGTTCAAAGCTGCTGCCTACTTGGAAGACACTTCAAGGTTTATCACTGAGACACCACACAGAATTCGTAATCATAGTCGTAAACATCAAACTACTAAGGCCACACTCGGGCACAGGTTTATTCACGAGCGCTGACGTATGCAATCCTCTCATGATCAATTCCACCGATACTGGCTTAAGATAAAGCCTGACGTTGCATAGGCGAAGTATTGTGTTGTAGTGTATTTACATATTTATATAGCGCCTCTCCCAGTACAACCTAATCAGAGCGAGAAGCCCGTGGTAAAAGAAAAGTCGTAAGAGAAAAAGAATACAATAATTATAGAAGTGTACTATATTTTCGTATATCTGTATTGTAATCGAATATATATATATGTACCCGCGGTGTATATATATACACACACATATAGGCCTATATATATGTATTAAGAGGAGAGAGAGAGAGAGAGAGAGAGAGAGAGAGAGAGAGAGAGAGAGAGAGAGAGAGAGCAAGATAGGGAGAGAGAGCCCTTAGAAAACAAGACAGAACAGGGGTGAAGAGGTTCTGGCATCTATCGAACGATTACGACTGACACTCCAGTATCGCTTTGGAAGTCTGTAGATTACAGTACGGGTACGTTTCCGTCACGACTGCAGGATAGAGCGACTGTTAAGTGGCAAGGTCGTCATCATCGTCCTGAACTATTAACACCTGATAGGACGATTACGCCACTTGAGCGGCGAGCACGGAAGTACATGTAGAAAGGTTGGAAAAGCTTTTTAGGCGAATAATATTGCAGTGAGAAAATACGTTTGGTAGGGATTGGGTGCTTAGAGGAGTAGCCTGGTGCACTGCACTCATATGCGAAGAATTAGTTTTGGATGGAGGGGTGCAGGTGGCAGATAAAAGTAAATGGGGTTTGGGAACAAGTCGAAACAAAATGATTAAATTATTTCAATTTCTGAATATGGATGCAGTAGAAAGGGACGAACAATATAAACGCTGTTGAAATTCTTACTATTTATGAAATTATGAAATATTTATGATAAATTCATGAAATATGTATGAAATGTTGGGGCATATAAGCAGCTCTATCCCATCACCTGAAATTTAAAAGGAGTCGTCGCTTTCTCTCCCCACCCTCGTATGTCTCGACATCTGATAGCGATTTTTTTAAAGCACGTCTTAGAAAACACGTTCTATCTTGTGATTATACGAGAAGAGTAAAAGAGCGGAAATTGAAATCTCAAACAGTCAGAAGAACCTAAATGTACAGATAAGAAATTGACGTACATGTAATCGTAATCTCCAAATATCTGGTGCATTGCTGAAGACCAAAACACAGGATACCTGCTCAGTCTAATCAGAGGGTCGGTTCATAAGTATCTTTATCGTTATCTTGAAATTTGTGTAGCTCAACTCTAGCTAAGTTCAGGGCATTTGCTTATTCCCGACCGCTACGTCATGTCAGAAGGGTTGGCTTTAGCTGTCAATGGAACGATATGCTTTCTCGGCAAAAATCTCGACACAGATATCTGCGATGCAGGGCCGTATATCGGCCTACCACTAAGTCAATAAGGCCCCGGCCGCATATTATGAAAGTACACATGGAAATTGATGCAAGGGTATCTCGCAGCCAATCAGACGATGAGCTTAAATTTGAGCTATCATTGCAGATATCATTGATGCATTGCTTAATAATGTATTTGATGTGATTGTGTGAGATGAATTCTGTTTATTCTAAGATGTATACGAGTTGGTTAGATGTTATTGATGTTATTACGGAAACGATCTTTGTGAATTGCTTCATTGGTTGCATAATTGATTGCAATTGGGCGACCTCTATTTGCGGAACGGTCCGTTCCTTTGGGGTTTCCCTGATTTCCCATTGTTCACTGCATGTGTAGCTACTGTACGGTTACTATGTTATGTGTCATATATTTCGTTCGTGAACAATAAAGCATTGATTGTAAAGCTAATGAATATTCATGTTTCTTGTCCTCTCGCCAGACGTGATAGGCTTGCGGGTTCTCGAACGATTGTCAACAAATACTTTACTCGCGCGTAAAGCTCAATTTAGAGTAGGATTTTAGCAATAACATCAACATGGATGGATCCAGGGTTTAACGACAGCTTATGACAACATTTATTTATTTTTTTCATTTTTAACTAGAAACAGACTGGTAGTGCTGGTTTCTCTTACTACTAAAACGTCTGTCAAAAGTAGTGGTTTTCATCATGTAATTTCAATTTTGAGAGGGGCGGCTTAGAAATCTTGGATGTGGGCAGCAAATTGTTAGATCCTCCCCTACTGCGTTGGCGGTATATATGAAGCCCCAACTACCCGGTTGACATTCTAGCACCATAACAGTTATAGTACCACGCGCCCACACGCCTCTAAGTTGGTTACTCTTGGAGCACTCACGGCGCTCGAGTGCTTTCTTAAGATAACGAAGTTGTAGACATTTTTGTTCCATATGTATCGTGTTCTGTTGTCGAGCGCTGTTGTTGAAAATACGTCGGATGACCTCTTTCTAGAAAGCCAAGTCGTTAATTAGTAACGCTGGCTTTCACGAATGCTGATCCAATGATGAAAGCCATTTGCTGGGGCTATAATTCGGCTATTTATGACTAGGAAAAGATAAGTCCTCTTGCTCGCAAGGCTCATCTTCCCCGGGTGTACACATATATCATAGCTGATATACCCATGAGGCGTAGGTGAAATAGAAATCTTTAAAACTTTCTCGTATGGTTTAATTTTAATTCCTTTTATGACAGCCAAGCAATGACCGCTACACTATCGAGATTCGAGCAAATAGTCTAACGGCATTTTCGAGCTTATATTAATCGTCATCTTGATATGTCAATATAAAATTATTTATGGATGTTTTTAATTGTCATGGTTTGTTTTCTAGGCTATTGTAATCTTTATCTTCGAGTCTCAAATGAAGACTGTTAATAAGTAAGTCATCATTGCACAAGACAACGACCCAAACTTAAAAGCAACAATCAAAAGTGTGTCAGTCCGTTTATGGACTCATATCGTTAGTGAATCAATGAAAGATTGGATGAACTTGATATAGACCTTCCACCTTCATAAGCAATGTGAAGTCTCTAACACTTCATACCTATCTATACCTCTCAGGTTAGAGGACTGCTCGTCTTCCTCGAAATCGTCTCGTTATTCAACAGAAGTGCTGCATCATGTCAGAGGTGTTGTCTAGAGCTATCAAGGGAAGATCCGAGTTTTTCGTACAATATGCTAGGTTGTGCTAGGGGGCTCCTAACGAGACGGCGAGGCCGAGGATTGGCCATAGAGACATACACCATCATATGCCGAGGCTAAAAATAACAAGTCGCTGTTGCTTCGTCTCTAAGGATAGCTCGAGGGATTGCTCTTCTACTGCTTGCCATGGCAACTACGATATTGTTCTGTTCTGTTCTGTTATGTTCTGTTCTGTTGTGTTCTGTTCTGTTCGGTTCTGTTCTGTTCTGTTCTTCAGTCGTCTTCGATACGAAGGTAGGTCGCGTCATGCACAATCCTTTTCCATTTCTGTAGGTTCTCTATAGCCCCTATCATCATCTGTGTTGTCGAAAGGTCCGTCCATTTTCTGATATTATCCATCTAGTTTGTTCTTGGTCTTCCTTTCCTCTATTGTTCCTTGCATTCTGTCTTTCCCTATACCTCCCTCTTCTTTCCTCGTAACATGTCCAAAAATATTTCATCTTCGCTTTTTTTTACAGCAGTTACGAATATCCTTTCCACACATACAGCTTCCAACACCCATTCTTTTCCTTTCCTACGGTATTAAGAGCCGTGTATATACGATCTCATGTGATGGTACATTTAGATGGATGAGTTTGTTATTGTAGCAAGATTTATGGTTTCCGTAGTTTCAATGAAAGATGAAGATAGAGAGCTGTGCTTCGAGAAGTTTGCTACTAACGAATATGCATTGGTGTAGGTTTATATAGCCGTATACACGTATATATATTGATATATATTGATATATATTGATATATATATGCAATTATTACATATATATATGTATATGTATATGAATATGCATTTATGTGAGGTAATGTGCCTATATATATATATATATATATACTTCATATGTTATATATAAGCACATGTGGTGTCGTATATCGTATCTTTAGATTTATATAGCGTCATTGCTTTGAATGAATAACTAGTTAGTACGTGAACTCCAGGGAACAAGAAACGCCTTTGAAGCGAGAGAAACCTATGGAAAGAAGTCAGTCATGCAGCCATATATTATATCCTCATTTGTCTGAACAACATGCATCAATCGCAAAATCATATAAATTATATATATATATTATATATATATATGAATTTATGATTTAGATGCGTTTTGTTGGGACAAATGAGAAATCCTGCTGAATTGAAACTGTCAATGGGATATCGTCCCTGTAACTTTTCCAAAATTCAATCGTTGAGAATGGGAAGAGTAACTGCATGGGGTTCGTGCCTCCTTCTCCTCACTTGAGCTCGAGTGGACCTGGACAGCGTCGGTCATTGATTGAATAACTGACACATTCATTTCCGGTGTCTGATTTGTTCCGAATGGACATCTGGGAATTGCTTTCTCTTTGGCATCAATCTTCCCTTGGCCTTCAGTCTGGAGACCGTGATTTCCTTAAGAAGAGCCGAGGGTGCGTGCTGTAACGCGCCTTTGGAGAATATAGTAAATCACGTTTCAGTGGATCAAGGCTTTGGCGTAACCCCCAGAGGCAGTCGTTGATATGAAGTGTTAGCAGCTTCGTTTTCTCGGCCTCGG
This sequence comes from Bimastos eiseni, assembly GCA_959347315.1. NCBI lineage: Eukaryota > Metazoa > Annelida > Clitellata > Crassiclitellata > Lumbricidae > Bimastos > Bimastos eiseni. Next base: position 1,892,469 of record OY365812.1, on the reverse strand, counting down.
GTAATGAAGGTGGCGGGTGGTTGTTGTCTTCCTCTCCGTATGTTCTTCTCATCGACGGGAAGTGTACTCGTAATAGTAGAGGTGTGCAGTCGTTTCAATTGATTCAGTAATCTTTGAACGCATTTCTGCCATGGTGGGATTCGAACTTCACCTCTTCTCAGTTCATATTCCAGCATGATATCCACCAGGCCCTTAGGTGGAGACATGATCCTGGGTTTGGGGAGAGATGGGAAAATTAGGTTGGGGGATAGGTCGGAAGAAAATTTTTATTCCCGAACATGGATGCGGAAAAAATGATGAACAGTGGAATATACACTGTATAAATTTAGATGTTTATGAGATATTAATTAATTATTGGGGGGTATAAGCAGGTCCGTCTCCTCTATCTGAAATATTGGAGGAGACTACCCCTCATGCCCCATATGTCTCCGCCTCTGACTAGGCCATGGATTGTGCCAAAATGACATTGTGTTATTTTAATAAGGGATCTATTCGTCGCAAAGAAATTTATCACATGTTTTACAATGTCGTGTTCTTTTGTTGAAATGTGTGATTTAGTGTGGATAAATTGTGCCACTGTGAAAAAATAAATATGCATACATTTGACACATTTTCTTTCCATATCTTGTAATTATAGGTTGCATTGTCTAAACCTTGTAGTTTCTAAATAGACGAAACTCCTCGACGGTTGATTAGTATACCGTACTTAATTCGTCCTGCCATTGCTGTGTTTTGTTTAACTTCAAATGCCATGCCTGTTTATTCTGTAATGTGCTACAGAAGGTGTAGATTGTACTTAACGCAGGAACCGTGTTTATAGTTATACTATTTTTTTTCCTATGGCTCAACTAGTATCGAGTTTTCCGATCTAGGGCTTTGGATTTCCTACGTTGTTCGGTTAGTCCTGTCAATTCAGAGTTATTCCTAAGACTTTTATCTCTTTGAAGTTGATTCTCTGCCATTTACAATGGCTTCTGGTTCTCGGATCTATCAGCTTTCAGTCTGGCTTCCTCTATTATGGATTAGGATTTTCGATTTCGATACAAGTTACGTTTTGAACATTTCTATAATAGCTCTATAGATGTTACTGATTATATTTGATCGCAATTGAATGTCTTATTTTTGCAGAGATTATTTACTTTGAAATGATTTGTTCGTGGTTTATAAAGATAACAAAATAAGTACATTTTTTTGTTTTTAGCGCAAGGAATTATGGCCAAGGGAATTATTCAGAAGTTTGTACATAGCTGTCGTTTCTGTCATTATTCATGTAATTCATATGATGACATACATGTAAACATGAAGTATTTGAGACAAGGATTTTTCATATTTACATTATGCCAATTGGTTTAATTTGAAATTAACTAATTAGTTATTACACTAGTGAAAATAATTATTGCATTAACCTGCACAAAGTTAAAAACCAGTTTAATTCATTTAAAGTCATTTTTTTAGTAATGTCACTCAAATTATTATGTAAACAAGCATAAAATTAGTTATTTACATAATTTCAGGAATGTCTGTTCAACTCTGTTGGTCGATACAAAAAAGAAAATAAGAGAAATTCATTAGTTCTACTCATTACGTCTTAATATTTCGTTGTACTGCCTCTAGTTTTGATCACAAGGCAATGCAATTATTATTTCCACCACTTCATGTCTAATTTGTCTACATATCAGTGAAGCGTTCAGATATTAGTATTTCTTCTAACTGATAAGAACTTGCAGTATCGTTTTACAACAAATTACTCAAATGTTAAAGGATTATTGGTGTAAAACATTATTAGAAACGAATGATTTGTGGCTATTATTCAATTACACATGTCGGGAAGTCCAATGGTTAGTTTAACATTGACTCCTAACAATAATGAATACGGCAGATTATAACACAAACGATCACTGTTCCGCATTGATATTTGTCGGAAATTTTTTAATCGAAATGACACACTGGGACTTATGATGTAGACTTTCTGACCCCGAAAGACGAGCCAGTGCACGGCATTTGACACTCGCAACTATCAAAGGCTAATTTTTTTTATTTTTCTATTCTCAAAAAAGTTGTAAAATGATCGACGAACACTGGTAGGCTATAGCTGTTACTCTTACAACGCTTCAACGATATATTACATTCGGAGTTTCTTATGACCTCTGCCACCGCCCGTAGGCATACTCTGGCTGGTAGTGCCAGTCACAAGCCTGGAGAAAGGAGGATGGAGACGCCTGCCGCCCTATCAAAAACCTTGAGTGCAGATGAAAAGAAAGAGTTCTCGACAGAAGGCAGAGATGTAGATTGTCGAAGGAGAAGAAAGCTTTGAATGTGTTCACTTGTTTTAAATCCTGTCGACGCAGTCTAGAGACCATTGACTCTGAGCATCTATGCCATCTGTCAGCTGTCGACGGGAATCTGTTGGTTTGTTCCACGCTTGTGCATGGATCAACCACTGGAGACTATTTCAGCTTACTTTTAACAATGTTTTGCTAACTGCTGTAACACAATTTTATTCGTTTCGTTTGTGATGATATTTGACATTGTTTAAGCTAGCGCATAGAGCGCCTCTGAGTAGATATCTTGATGCGGCGCAATATAAATGTTCGATTACATTCTGCTACAGAGTGGTGAAAGTCACTCCAATGTGTGAGGATTTTCCTGGTCGATATATCTTACTTAAAAAGCGTTGACTGATAATTATCGTTTGCTTATACAGTGGTGTAACTTGAGAATTGATTCAGCATTTGATATACACTGTGTCCGGAAATAAAGGGACCATTAATGATAATACGAATATAACTAGTAAATATTCGTCGATTTTCATAATTCACAGTGTGTACTATGTAGTGTAGTGTGCATATAAGTTAAACGAATTCAGAATGATGGAAACGGACAGAGAGATAACAGCAGACAGACAGACCTTGAGTGCATTGAGATTGGCTAAGTTAGGGTCAAATTAAAGACAGACGGACCAACGGTGGAGAAGTGAGCAGTGTATACTCATGCCAAGCGTATTCCCACAGATACTGTCGCTTCCTTTGTTCGTTCCTCTTCGTCTGTTTGTCATTCAGGTTGTATTTGTCTGTCACTGTGAGATTCCTATGTGTTGTCTGCACACTACATATCACAGATGATTTAATGATATGCAGAGCTTAGGATATACAACAGACCCTATAATATTTAATCATTCGTTTACTCTAGGATTTAACTGTTTTAACAAGCAATAGGCATGCGTTGTATTTTATCACCGAGTGTTAAGCAAAAAAATCTAAATAAAAGAATGCCTATGCCACGGATATAACTTGCTTTAATTTGACATGAATTCTTATTTAATGCGATTGTAATCATGATCGTAAGTTTCTAATTTCTTGCTCCAGACGCAGGGCACCGGCTTAATAATAATAATAATGATAATGATGAGTATAATAATAATAATAATAATAATAATAATAATAATAATAACTATTATTGCGTAGATAACTATTAATAATAATAATGATAATGATAACGATTATAATAATGATAATAATAATAATTAATAATAATAATAATTAATAATAATAATACTTAATAATAATAATAAGTAATAATAATTATGCGCCGTAAATACGGCCATACCACTGCAAGGGGGCCGATTCACAGCTTAATCACAGGCGCTGCGATGTGTCGAGGGATTGCACAGATTCATGGTTACTTCGCCCGTATGAAATGATCCCAGGACTACACTTGCCACGTTATAAGACAGTTCTTCTTTATAATTACGACTCTTAAAGACAGCTTTATTACGAGTTGCGGCAGTGATTTCTAGCTTAACGTACGATATTGAAGGCTTGGCTACACTTCAATGCATCGCGGCGCCTGACTGCTTGCTATCCGCAGAACTTATGTGTAGCAGATGTCTAGATAACATTCCCAATCACCCAAAGACGTATTTCTATAAAGCATCTGTGAATGGTGGGAAACACTAAAAGACACCAATTAAGGCCTGGTGGATTCTCTACCAGAAGAAAAATTGATAATACAATAATTATGGAATCTCTGCGAGAGATAGGACATGTAACTTAGTAAGCAGATTTATAGCGCTAAAACCTGGAAATATATAACGAGACAAACTCCGCCACTGTTCGCACTCCGGCAGTACCAGTCCCAAGCATGGGTAAAGAAGGAGGGCGACGGTGATGGTCCGTGTTATCACACAGTGTCATTATACTGAAAATATTATTATAGATAACGTGTTTTTCTTCAGCAAAAAGCAGCAACTGAACAAGATGTTGCTGTTTACTGGTTTCTCATTTGCGGATACAATGGTCGACGAATACTATTCTAGGTCTGCGTGTGTTTTATCCAAACAATCATCGCATTCGATGACCGTGCTTTCCAATCGAAGCGCAATCAGCGAGCAATTGTCTGTTCATTTCGCGTACTGATCAAATTCTTAGTCTGAAAGATACAATGATCAGCCGAAGATTTCCTCTGAATTAGCTCGTCTCCCTGCAGACGTCGCTATTGTGGGCACTGATACATTTTCTAAGATTTACATTACATCAATTGTGATTCCGGGGCCATTGTGACTGTCTTGGATGCGGTTTCTGTACATTGGTAAGGGCCATTGAGTAACGGATTTGACAATGGGGCGCATGCCCCTTATGGTTAAATTGTCCTTCTTTAGCTTGGCGGCGGCGTTAGTAAAATTAGATTCATGGAATAATAGGCCATTTGCATGGCTGCCGACAGTTGAATTCGACTCCTGTAATAACTTGTCATCATTCGTTCGTTCTGTACTTGTGAACATACTGCTGTTTGTCATTTTAAAATTACAGATAATTATTTATTTATTTTTATTTATTAAAAAAATTATTATTATTATCAATATTATTATTTTAAATTACGATTCAATGCCGTTGCCTTCAGAGGCTCTTTGGTGCAACTATACAACCCTAAATTGTTTGACTGTAGTAATAGTATTAAATAATTATAATTATTTAATATAAAATACACATGTCGTTTCAAACATATAATATAATTATGATAATAATTACTTTTGTAATAATTACGATTCTTACAATAGCTACATTGGTATCAGTTTTATAATTATCTCAAAGTGGTAAATATTGTTAAAGCGATTGTACCCCTTGCCACAAAAACTCGTGGTTTGCACTGTTGCTATTCCTTCCATACACAAATCAGCCAGGAATGCTAAATATACACAGCTGTAGTAGGCCACATGAACGAGGTTCATACGACCACATGCACATGGTATTGAATGCTTTAAATAGTTTTCCATTTGTGCATGTTAAATACCAATCTATCAATTAATTAATCCATGGTAGTGTATTTGGCCATCAAATGTACAAAAAATCAGAACAGATCACACTTACTACAATTTTTTTACAATTCAATTTCTGTTAACGTTATTCCAAACATGTTAGAATTAGACATTGAGTGTTCATTTTGCATCAAATTTATATATAGCTCTCCAAATGCTTCATCGTATTTGCTAAAGATATGCAGTTTATTATATGTATCTGACTTTTGACTTTTTACTCATTAATAGTTTATTATTGGATTATTTAACATTTACAGCTTAGTCAGGTTTGTCATTGTTTTCTTAATAATAAGAATTTTATTGTGATAAGTTTTTTACAATTTTTACTCATTAATAGTTTATTATTTGATTTTAATTAATTTACTGTTTAATCGTGTTTCAGTTTTACTTTCACTGTCTGGCATATTTTTTGTTTTCTATATATACTCCTGATGAAAACCACTCGAAATAGATTTCAAGGGAGTCATGATTGCTCTGGAACTTGTTCTATGTTCTTTTCAGCCGAATGGTTCCTTGGAATTCAGTGTTCCCTACTCTGCCATTAGCGACATCAGTGCTGTTCCCTTCTGGAAAAGACGCAGCACTAAATTCCGAATCTGCCTCACTCTCTGCGATAGCTCGCTCATTCTGCAGGTAGGATGGAGACATTACATACATTCTTGTGACTCTATTAGTGTTTTCCTCCTCCATTTATAGGCACATCAACAGTAAGTAAGACTTGCAAGAATTGTCTCTTTAAAAGTTAGCGTCTTTTTCTTGTTTTAATAATAGAATTGCTTGCTCACTTACTTAAGTATAGAATGCAACAATGGACTGCAGTTAGACCGGTTTATAACTATTACCCGAACGGAAATGATTTAGTTTCTTATTAAAGTTTCTTGTTTACTGCAAGAAATGCATTCAGCACTTTGCTGATATAGATATTGCAAGTACTTTAGTTGTGAGTACGTCAGTTGTAAGTTCTTTGGTTGCAAATACTTTGGTTGCACATACTCTTACGGAGGTCTAAAGTACTCGTAATATTTAGTACAATTGCTGTATGAATAACTATGGGATATTAGCTTCTTTAACAACGCAATGTTGTTTTGCCACATGCACTAATCTGGAGTTGTTTTTATGGAATGTGAACATCTGTTCACTCAAATCCAATCATTGCCGTTATAATATTGAACCATCATAATTATTAACTAAAATCGCGTTCAAAAGTAAATTAATCAATCAATCAAAAAATCAATCAATCAATCAATAGATCAATCAATCGTGGTTTATTTGGCAATCCGACAAGAAATTTAAAACTCGCAATTATTAAAATTACAATCTGATCATCCAGGAGACCCAATTAGGGATCGGAAGATTCCGCTATAGCTAGGGCCTCCTGAAGATGTTCAAAGTTAAGATGTCCAACACAATAGATACTGCACCAATTGATATCCTTAATAGCACACCAATTTTAAAAACGTGATTTTCAAATGAATATCTAAATGCCTTCATCAAGCGCGTTTTTAGACAAAACGCGTATTATTCCCTTAAAAGATTTCTATTTGCAACACGCATTCCAAGCGGAACATTGAAATTTCACAAGTAATCGTAATCTTATTCTCCAAATTTCTAAAGTGCCACTCGAAAGCCAAGCGCAAGGCACTAGCTTTTTCACGAGCGCTGCGTTGTATCAGATGGGCTGTCCAAATGGTAGTCCGATGGAGATAATAGTCCAATTTCCAGAGAGTCAGAGGAAGCAGAGTAGATGTTAAGGTGAGTGCCATTTTGATCGAGGATTGGAGGGTGGATAATCACGTGAGTCTGGGTAAGAGTTAAGTTTATAATTATCGAATGTCCAATGGGTTATGGATAGAGGATCCTGTGACAGATGATGTTGGGTGACAGTCAGTGATGATGGTCGAACCAAACAAATACTATATTCACAGGTGAACCACATTCACACGTGAACTCAAAAGAATCATATGCTGTGGTTCACTGGTTTATTGCTAGCAGTTCCATAAGACCAGTCATAAGATGCATTACTTCGGTGCACGATACTAAGAACGACCATCGGTGAAGCTCAGCTCATGATGGCATTTACTCTGCCAACCGTCTGTGTCTCGTTCCCTTCTTGTATCCGCCAAGTCCCAAGGCGCCATTGGGTGTGTGAAAATTATAATTGAAATGACGGAATTGCTGAGGTCAGCTCAGAAAACGTGGTAAGCAACAGAGATCTCATTACCAAGACCTTATTCGACTCATCGTTTCCTGTGGTATTTCGTTCGGAGCCGACGGAAGCCGAGACCTTCAGAAGTTTGCAGACCGATTGACCGAAACCAAATCGCGCCTAGAGAGGTCGAATCTTACCGACTTGTGCCGATAGCGGTCGAATTGTACCGACGGAAGCCAAATCATTGCGATTAAAACCGAATTCCAGAGACGATTGGCGAATCCTACTGCTGGAGACAGTATCATCCCGACTGAAGCCGAATCCTACCATTAGAGCCGAATATCACTGCCCGAGCCCGAATCATACCGAGGCCGAATACTACGCTACCGACAGTTGCCGAATCCTACAGAAGCCGAATACCACGGTCGGATCCCGAATCCTACCCAAGCCGAGTCGGAAACTACCTAAACAAGGGCCTAATTCTACCGAAGCCGAAGTCGAAAACTACTGACAGCGACCGAATCTTACCGAGGCCGAAGCCGAATAGTACAGACGAATGCCGTATCCTGTCAACTGCAAGGAACGAAGCGAGTAAGGAAGCGTCGGTCAAATATTTGTTATTACGATGTGTGAGAGCGTTCGTCGGCAACTTTTCCTCTTCTAAGGCCTATAGTCAAGAGGAACAATTGGCAATGATTAGTCGAACAGCTTCGTGCCATCGATTGGCCAACGTCGGGCTTTTCCGGATGGTTCCGACTTCAGTGCATTACATGCATTAGCCTTGGCTTCCGGTTCTCGGTCGGCGCCGCTAATGTGACGGAGAAAGACGAGGCAGATGAAGCCGTCACGTCTTGCAATTAACTTTGACGGACGTAGGGGGGACGCTGACGGTTGGAAGAGATATTATGGCCAGAGTGGTAGAGAGAGAGAAGAGGATCACTGGAACATAGAGGAGGTCCAGGGTGATAGATAGACGGATATATTGGCCTAAAAGGACGCTTGATGGAGAGATATATAGACAGATGGGTAGAGAGAGAAAGAGATAGACAGACAGAGAGAAGAAAGAGAGAGAGAGAGAGAGAGAGAGAGAAAGAAAGAGACAGACGAAAGAGAGAGAGAGTGAAAGTGAGCGAGAGAGAGAAAGAGAGAGAGAGAGTCTGTGTGTGTGTGTGTGTGTGAGAGAGAGAGAGAGAGAGAGAGAGAGAGAGAGAGAGAGAGAGAGAGAGAAAGAGAAAGAGAGAGAAAGAAAGAGACAGACGAAAGAGAGAGAGAGTGAAAGTGAGCGAGAGAGAGAAAGAGAGAGAGAGAGTCTGTGTGTGTGTGTGTGAGAGAGAGAGAGAGAGAGAGAGAGAGAGAGAGAGAAAGAGAGAGAAAGAGAAAGAGAGAGAAAGAAAGAGACAGACGAAAGAGAGAGAGAGAGTGAAAGTGAGCGAGAGAGAGAAAGAGAGAGACAGACAGACAGACAGAGAGAAGAAAGAGAGAGAGAGAGAGAGTGAGAGAGAAAGAGAGAGAGAGAGAGAGAGAGCGAGCCCAGTGAAACAAAGAGAGAAAGAAGGAGGCGAAAAAGAGAGAGACAAGCGAAGAATAGAGGCGAAGGAAAGAGAGAGAGAGGGACAGACAGACATACAAAGGGAGAGAGGGAGAGACAGAGTGAGACTGTGTGAGATAGATGATGATATTCGTTTGTAATTATTAATAGAACATTTGGGTTCGCAAACCGCAACCTGGTAGAAGCAGGAATGACGGACACAGAGACAGAAGCAAAGAGATGGACAAAGCAGAGGTGGCGATCTTGGGAGGAGGTGCGAGGGGGACAAGTCCCTCCCACCTTTTATAGAAAGAGGGCAAGTTATACGTGTGTTTCCCCCACATTTCCTGCCCCCTCATTGGGTGCCCCTCCCACATGTCAAACGAGATCGCTGCCTCTAGGACAAAGAGATGTAGGCAGATCAACAGAGACAGAGTAAGAGAAAGACACCGATGTTCGAAGACGTAAATGCAACCACAGAGATAGCAGTAGATCACCAAAGTCAGAGACGCAGACAAAAGAACAGACGAACACTAACGCAAACACACACAGAAGGACGTATGAAGACTGACGCAAAGTGCGATTGAGTGGCTCGAATGGAATCGACCGTTTTATGCATCTGCAAAATGTCGGTAAATTGACTCTAGCTCGTACATATTCCAGACATGAGCGCATTAATACGTCAGACACAGCAGGAAATACAAAGTGGCAGGAAGCCAGGCTATTTAGGACAGTTCAAAGCAGAGGGCATTGCTTTTAGGTGTCATTATCATGGTCATAACTACACGAGGCTCTTTTATATCAATATCAGTTCATAACTACAAGGTGGCCTAAATAAAAACAGGTCATATATATATATATACGTGTGTGTGTAAATTTATATATATATAAGATTTTTAATTTAAAATTCTCATTCTTATCGTCAAAGGGTCTTGCCCCGAAATATCTGGCTGACGTAATATTCCAGCCTCATTCAGCTTCCTCCTTCAGTCCACTTCGCTCGTTCAATATACGCTCTACGTATACTTAAAAACAATACAATACAACAGGTAACTTAATTGACTTAATGCCATAACTCCCAGATAACCTTAATAAGGTCAGCCATAACTATACCCTATCTACCAACCATGTCCTAATGAGCCTCTCTCTGGTTCCGATACAGAACAGCTCTCCAGCGGTTTCTTAAGTATGATTTTTCTTTATCGACTACAATAATTTCTTTTGAGGTAGCCATCGATTTATGCCTGTGTGCATTCACACAGCAACACTTTAAAATTCATTAGGCTTTTATTCGATGAAAGTATTTAGGTTCACTTCGCGTGTCTGCCTCATATCGTCGAAGCAAAACGACCGCCATAAATGCTGCTGTTGCGACCGATCGATTTTTTACCCGACATAATATATGTTTCTGTCTCTTCGGAACAAATTAGCATTTGTCAGAGAATAAAATGACTTAGCGGCCTTATAAATGGTCGACTGTTGCGGGTATGTCGTCGGTTCAATTCTTAGTGTAGCTAACATACGAGTTTTAATGGGCGAAGATTGTGTGACTAAGATTGTTAATTGGACAGCTATCTTAAATTCTAGAGGAGAAGAGAGGAGCAGTTCCTTAGGCTGAGTGGTAGTATTTGATGTGCATGTTAGCGACTTCCTTTTCTTTGCCTCGGGATACGAGGGCAGGAGGAGACTCATATCTCTCACCGTCTCTACTTCCTATGCTGACAGTGTGCTCTTTATAACTGAGTTATATATATATATATATATATATATATATATATATATATATATATATATATATATATATATATGTGTGTGTGTGTGTGTGTGTGTTTGTGTGTGCGTGTGGGTGTGCCAAAGAGAGAGAGAGATATAGGGGTGGAGAGGGAGGTAGCGAGGTAGATAGAGAGACAGATGGAGAAAGTAAGAGACAGACAGAGAGAGAGAGAGGGACGGAGGCAGGGACGGACGGAGGGGAGGAAGCCCGACCTAAGGTGATCTCATGGGAATTCCTTCCAAAGAGCTGGTGATGCATAGATTAAGGGACTACTGTGGAATTTCGTAGAGTTAAAACTCAATCCTCTCATATCGTTGCCGAATTCTCAAGGGACAAGTGATGGGTTATCGTTCTAGCATGTTGCGATTCCATAGTATGTCATAATGTCATTATTTTCATCTGTCCTCTGATAATTCTTAGTTAAAACCTGTGGGATCAATAACTTGAATCAAGCATGTGGTTTTAAATATAAAATCAGGGCTTTGTTTTTCACTTTATTGGCTATCCACACCAAGACGTGAAGACGCGATACACTGTTTATTATAAGTAACGCTCCTGAATGTTCATATTACAATAAGCACAGGATGCAGCTGATGCAGATGCAAATGGCGGCTGCTGTTACATCGAATGTCGGAGAATCGTGCTCAATTCAAAACTAAGAATGTTCAAATATCGTAACTTAGAGTAAATTGTCTGCTGAAAGTAGTCACGTTCACTTAGACATTGGCATAATAATGCTTTATAAAGACTTTCATATTTCCAGAGCATTTCGTTCGTAAATCTTTCCTGCAAACAACCGCAAACACTATAAGCTTTGTTGTTTAGAGTACCATTAGTCTGCATCATAATATTGTTGGATATACGCAGATCCCACCAAGCACTTAACGTAGCATCAGCCATTCGTAGCTGAATGTCTGGCATTAGCTTGTGATTTCGCATCTCGATTAAAACTGCACACAACTCAATCCGACTCTATTGAGATTAAAAAAAACTCCTTGTCATGATCTAAATTCTCCCCGAAACAGAGTCTATTCAGCACTGAAGTAATGTCTTTTCCGTTTCGTATAATAAGTGTCATGTCATTATTGTAAGATATTGTTTAGAAAGTTTAGAAAATACCAAATTATTCTGCAATGATGTCAAAGAGATCCATCTGCTTTAAATCATCGCTAGTCCTAACTTAAAAACAAAGGTGACGTATCCTTTAAAGAAGAAATTTTCCCGGAGAACGATTTATTTTAACGGAGAATGAAACATTCATCTTCCCCGGAATATATCCTCTATGATCCGCGGGTGGTGGAGATTCTTCCAATCTGCGTATAGAGACTTTTATGTGAATACCTGAGTCAGTATCCTCTGCATTGATCTTAGAAGATGAATCACACAGAGCCCCTAGTTCCTCAAGCCAAACTGAAAGCCGGCTTTCTACAAATCCTGACAAATTGAGGCTAAATTTATGTCGCGGGGACCGAATACCTTTTCCATTCAAACTATGAGTTGAACTCTGGCCGTTGATCCACAACCTGGCAGAGTTTACGCGAACGCAATTATTCTCCGAAATGCTGGCCGTCTGGTCGGCTTTTCGTGTATTGATCGCTGACGCTTGGCAAAGGCAGACGACGTCGCTATCGGTCTGTTGTAACACGCACACGGCTGGCCCCATCACAGATAGCGTCGCTGATCAGTAAAATACGCAAATAGGGAACGAGTTCTTGGAGAATTCACTTACAACGCCCATTCGTGCGTTAGAGTACGACAAATGAGTAATCGTAGTCGTAAAATCCAAACGTGTAAGGCCGTACTCTTGAAAGCTAAATGCACTCTAAGGCTGAACGCAAGGCAGCCAGAGCTGAGTATACTTAAAGGACTGTGGTCTATGATGATGAGTTCTGTTTTGGAATGGTTGAGGCGGAGGAGATGGATGACATCCATTGAGAGATTATGTTAACCGCTTTGAGTAGCTGTGCTATGTAGTCGGAGTAAAAGCTTTTAGAGAAGGATCTGTAGAGTCGAGTGTCATCTGCGTACAGGTGGTGGTCAACAGAGGAGGATTTTATGAGATGACTTAATGATGTGGTATACAGGACGCATTGTTGTTATCTTGTCTGCTTTAACTATTCCCTGCATGTGGATTGGTATAGCTTGAAGCGTTGTGTTGTGTCTGTGAGTAGGTATACCGTCTGATCCCGTGCCTTTTGTGTGAACACAACTGGAGATCAACGCAGTCTGGTTCGGAGACCCTAAACACGATGATGTTAACTGTTTTGTTGGAACCCGTTGTTTGAGCCTAGGTACCTGCTAATGCAAAATTTCAGTCAAATCAATGTCGGGGTATATTCAATTCAATATCATTTTTTTGATCCAAACAGAAGAACACGCGGTTAAAATACATACATTGATTAATTTGAATCAATAGGAGTTAGGAACAATAGGGAAGAAATAAGACACTGAAGAGAGAACGACGACCTACCCTGTTCTGTGAGCATCGGTATAAGAAGACAATTCAGATTGAAAAACCATGAACCATAAACTTAACTGGTTAAATAGGAAACGATGTCATTCAAGCGAAATAATTTTTACAACTCTATCTAACTCTGAATTTAACCATAACCAATGGTCCTCCAAGGTTTTGGAGATTATGTGCGCAAGCAATTTTGTGTGTGCAATATTATATAAATTGTTCGAACTTTTGTGCACAGGTCCGAAATGAATGCGATGATAGTTAAATTAAGATCATATCTTAAAGCCTATATGTTGATAAGTTCTGTTAACCTAAGATAAGTCCATTGTCTAAAGATAAATAAGGTGAAGTATCAACCAAAGAATAAAAGTGTAAGAGTAAGGTAGGTCGCAGCCGGTTAATAGACTCGATTTACGTAGTTTCATCAAAATAATTCATAACTAGTTATTTTTGCCCCAAAGTTGCATTTGTACACTAAATTCTTATGTGCGCTGGCTATACGGCGTGTGCGCGCGCATGTGTACAGCTTGGGGAACATTGCTCTCCATTGCATGTTTCCTATTTTCTTCATCGGTTGAAACAACAGATCGTGTACTCCGTTCCCCACCCCGTTCATCTTCTGTCGTTGCCATGACAGCATTAAGCTCAGAATTATGCTGTCATGGGGACAGACGCTGTTCTTTGAAGTTGGTTGCTGTGGCGACGGTGCAGCTCGGAATGCTACTGCGCCGGTTGACAGGGTTTGAGAGAGGGTTTGAAGCAGATCGACACACACACGCAGGCAGACAGACGGACAGACAGAGTTACTTTCAGACAGACAAGCAGAATGGGATAGAGAAATGCGGCTGACTAAAGCGTCTTCTAGTATTCTCTCTCTATCTCTCTGTCCTGCTTTGCCTGTCTGTCTTTCTGTCAGGCGATTAGTCATAATCCTGCTTAACAGATGAAGAAAATACATCTTTTGACTCTCTCTCTCTCTCTCTCTCTCTCTCTCTCTCTTTCTCTCCCTCTCTCTCCCTCTGTCTCTCCCTCTCTGTCTCTGTCTGTCTGTCTGTCTGTTCTGTCTGTCTGTCTCTCTCTCTCTTTCCCTCTTCCGCTGTGCATTTCTCTCTTCTTCTTTCACCGTCTTTCCTCTGTCTCATGCTCTCCCGCCCTCTGTTTCGTTCCCTCTTTCTCTTCCTTTCTCTCCTATACTCTCCTTCTGTCTATCCGTGACATGCATCACTATGAAACATTACACTCGAAATGTCAATTGACGCAATTTTGCCATTAAGAGTCTATAATCTCGCGTTACAGAAGAGACTTCGCATTTCTTGTTGTAAGTCGATATACATGTTTTACGTATTTTTGAAGCCACGCTTTGGTGGCTTGTAACATGGCATCCAGCAGCTTCAATAATAGATCTCCTCGAAATCATGCGATTCGTAATCGTAATCTTAATCTCCAAACTTCTTAAGCACGACTCGAAAGCCAAGCACTGGGCACCAGCATCTCCACGAGTGCTGCGTCGAACCAGAGGGGTTTTCAAAGGTGTAGTCCAAGGAATGCCAGAGTTCGGTTTCAAGACGAGACAGAGTAACAGATGATTTAAGCAAACTGTACATTTTATGTTAAGTAGAGCACATTAAGACCTATTCTTTAGATTATTACATTGCATCAATTTTTGTAGCTCATGCACTGCAGCGCCGCCCCTTTCTCGTCCTCGGCGTATTTAAACAACTTCGCAATTGCAGGAACTCTGGCAGTGCCAGTCCCAAGCCTGGATAAAGGAGGGAGACGACGCCAATGATCTTTGTTATACAGTGTCGTTAATCACTCAATCAATCAATCAATGCAATTTATATAGCGCCTAGTTATTCAGAGGCGCTAAACTGAAACTACAATTACTTCTACTCAACTATTTTATTGCATTGAGGAATTGACTGAATCCATGTCGAGGTGTTTTACTTTTCAGGCTGCGGACCTGCTCCTAAGGAACCAGCTCTTTCATTCCCTCCAGTGGAAGGTTCGTAATGAGGTTTGCCTTTCGGTTTCCTATTTCTCTCCGGAACACTCGGTCCGTCGTGTATCGGTGTCGTCTCTTTCTTCCCTGTCCTTTGCACCTAAACTGTGTCTTTATGGTAGAACGATATTATTGTTTTAGTACGTACAGCGTGGACCCGTTTATGGGCGCCCGGTGTATACACGCCATTCCGCGTAAGGTGAAGACGTATTGCGTAAACACGTTTGTAAATCTTGACATGCGATACTGGTTTAGACACCATAACCTTAACGAAGTGTTTTATTGGTCCGTAAAGTAAGTGAACATAGTAATTGCATCACAAACAAAAAAACGAAACGCAGTACAGTAAAACATAATAGCTTAACAAAATTATGTAAGAGACGGATGAATAAGGAAATAAAGAGAACCCTAAGGGACCCAAGGGATCCCACTAGCCAGGCCTACCTTTACACAGCAAAGTTTAAATAACAGCAGGTCAACAATATATAGGAGTTTTTTTATTATCTAAACTAGTTTACTAAGTTGCTGCATGCACACAAACCCATAAATAACATTAATAGCTAATTAGTGTCAATGATTAAGAATACTAAATTTACCCAATTAAAGTAGTAAATAGATAAGTTTTTCTTAAACATGCTAAAATTGTGGGATTGTCACAATTCAGCTTCAAGAGAAGAGGAATTATAGACCTGCAATGAAAATAGTTACCAAATTGGAATGTTGAACTGTTTGAAAATTGTGCCAAAAGTGTAATGGAACTCAGGAACAACATGTGCAAAAGTCGGTAAAAACTGGTACAAAATAATCGAGCATCGTCCAATTTTGCCCAATTCAACAAACATAACAAACGTTCAAAAAGATTTATTATTTTTGACTTTTTCTAAGTTTTTGGGTTTGTCTGTCAGATAAAAGGCATGAGAACAAAATGGAGGATATGTTCTACTTTTGGAAGACATTTTTTTATCCCTACATATATTATTAGGGTCCTATAGTGATAAGAATAAGCCCTATACTTATATTGAACAGGTCCACGCTGTGACTTCAGTTACGTTTTATTGCGGATTACAAATCTTTACTTTCGTGTGCTGTGTCGGTAAGTACTTTATTTGACACTCAGTTGATTTCACATTTTATTGATGTACTTATTTTAAACTTCGTTGAGTACGGTATGCCTAATTTAATTTATTTTACTTCTTATATGTGTATTATTCTTTTGTAAGCGATGTGAGACTGGTTGCCTTTACTGTTGTGTAGAATTTGACTTATTTCTTGTCCTTCGCTGCCTTTATTTTTTTTATGTGATTGGAAAAAGTGATTGCAATGAATCATAATAATATACTTTCAAAATAAAAAGTGCATTTTAATAGCAATCAAATGTTTTAAATTTGGGAAAACAACTAATCTAACCTGTATTTTTCAACAACTGTTCTATAATTTGAACACGATTGGTTGGCTGTTCTCAAATTATTCTAATGCTAGTTTCAAGAGCCACAAAAAGCCTTTCACTCAAGATCAAATCCTATTGAATTTCCTTTCTTCGTTATATATATTCGTTATATAAAAAAAGTAGTTGTCGGAATTACTTTTTCCATACAAAAACTAAAATAAACGTGTTGTTGAGTATTTATTTATTTAGCCTATATGCCATTTATGGCTGTTGTTGAATGTTGTTGTTGAGTGTTGTCTTTGCAGGTTTTTCATTGTGGCATAACTGATTATCAGTAAATTATACGATCTTTACTATTATTATTTTTTATTATTTTGGTTCTTTAAATTTAAATTTATTTTAACTCAAGGTGTGAAGTCCAGAGGGCGAGGAAAGAAGAGTGCGACTAGGAATGACTGTCTGTCTGTTTTGTCTGTCTGTCTGTCTGTCCGTCCGCCTGTCTGTTTGTCTGTCTGTCTGTCTGTCTGTCTGTCTGTCTGTCTGTCTGTCTGTCTGTCTGGTTTTTTGTCTGTCATGGTACATAGAAAACATAAACAGAAAGAAGAAGAGAGCAGATTTTATAGATTTAAAGAAGCAAGCGGTCATTAAGACGGAGACACTTAGACAAACAGAGAGAAAGAGAGAGAGAAAGCGGGAGCGAGAGAGACAAACGGACAAGCAAGCAGAAACAGACACATAGACAAACAGACAGACATACATTCCAGCATTCCGACAATGAAAGGAATGGTAGCTGCCTATAATAAACCTTAAGCCGGAAATGACGTTTTCGTGACGAAAAGAGACTTCTAAGAACTGTAAGGAGTAAACAATTGCCGCGTCATCAAAGGTCTTTGTGTGAGCTCGTCCGTGGACAATATGGCTCTCTGGCGAAATCATCGCGGTCATCTGACCACCTGCTTGGATTCCTTAACCAGAACATGCTGATTCGATTATGGAATTACAGGATTAGCATTTGGTCTCCGTTAGATTCGCCTCTACTTAGTCATTAACCGTGTCTATGTTGAACCTGCTACAGCTTAATGCACCTACATGTAGCTTATGCTTAACTGCCTGGTTGAGGTGACCTAGACGGTTAGACCTACATGTACCTGAGGCTGTTTGCACTTTGGTGTCCTCTTTACCAGCAAGGGCCTCCTTGCGATCTTCCACTCGCGGCCTTGTGGTTGTTTGCGCGCATGCCCTCTGCTGCGGACCAGTCGAAGAGCTTTGCCCATCTTGGCCTTCTGCTTGTAACTGTCTTTCACAGTCCCTGCGCCTGGAATTACTAGCCCTCTCATCTTACCAGTTCCCAAGACGCCTAAAGAGTTTTCTGTTCCCTTGTACAGACACCCGTTAAGAGCGCTGCTGATTTGAGCGGCGCTATACAAATGTTGGATTACATTACGTTTCAATTGGCTGTTCAATTGTGTCAGGTCTTAAAATGTAGTTCTGATAGGCGTGATTGTCGGAGGTACCCGGGAATCTTACCTAGCGCCGAAATTGACCAACGACATTCTCTTGCGGACTTCGTCTTTGTAGGGCTCTTCATTTCGCTAACATCGAACAGACATCTTACACCTAGGCTATTAGGGAAGTTAAAGGTGTTTATGTTTTCAAAATACAGTTAAAGTTTACCTGTACTTAATTAGGTAATGCTTAGCATTAGTACAAATGATAGTGGTTACATATTAAAACTGTTGACAGAAATTGCTTCATTCCTACTAACTAAGCTACATGGTACCTGCTGTTGTTATTGTATTTCAGTTACATTCATTACACTACATTACATGAACTGATTGATGTAGCGTCGGTAGTTTGACCGATATTCCTTGTGAAGCTTTCTGTGATGTGCTTAGAAAGTTAGGACACTCACAGTTACTTTAATAACGACGCCTCATTTTAGCTGCTGGGTTCTCTGCCCTCGCGTTTTTCATATCGTTTAGAAACAGGGAATGATGTCTGACTTTAAGGATTAATGCACTAAACGTTACTGGGCGATACAGTTCTTTGTTGAGTTGTTAATACTGAACATAGTTATATCTGTTTGAATTCCGAATTTTGCTTAAAAATATGATATCTTTTGAGTTTGACGTGTTCTGCGTTGTTCTTCTTTCTTTAGAAATGTGCTGCGAAGTTTGACAAGATCCTTAGCAACGCGCGATCAGCTGAACTACCAACAAACGACTTCAAGGTCAGAGAAATCATTTTTAGTGGTCATTTATTTGAGGTCATTTGCCATGAGTAATTTGTCGGAGGTAATTTGTCAGAGGTCATTTGTCAGAGGTCATTTGTCAGAGGTCATTTGTCAGAGGTCTTTTAATCTTATTAGAGGTAATTTGAAAGGGATATATTTGTTGGAGGTCGTTATCAGAGGTTATTCGTCAGAGAGCATTTGTCAGAGGTCATCTGAAAGTGGTCATTTGTCAGAGGTCATTCATCAGAGATTATTTGCTTCATAATAGACATTGTGATGTAGTCGTATCCGTCGCATGGAGCATTGTAAACAATTTCCAGGCAGATTGTCTGTCTTTGTGCACAGGATGTTATTGGCCTGCAGCACCAAAATGCTTAACACAAAGGTCCTATAAAACCGTCCTGGTCTCTGACAGTGACTAACAGTGCCAGTCCCAAGCCGGGATGAAGGAGGAGGGTGATGATAATGATCATTGTTATCACATAATGTCGTTAAAAGGAGACTACTGATACTACTTGTCCCTGTAGGCCTGTGTCGTGTTTTGTTTTGTTGATCGTGTAATGAATATTCATGACCATGGCTGCCATCTTTTCAAAGACGTCTTTCAAACGGGTTTATTGCTCATTAGGGCCTTTCTTATTCTTCTCGCCAAACGTATAATCTATATCAGGTATTCGACGACATTAATTTTATGCTTTTAAATATATATATTCATATATATATATATATATTTACTATATATACACGCACATATATGTAGATATGTATATATGTATGTATGTGGTTGGCGATTTTTATTGTGTCTTTCTTAAGACCAAAACGAGAGCTTGTGTTCGTGTATTTTGAAATGAACAGTGCTCTTGCATAGAAAGAGACGCTGTCCTTTCAGCTAATCCCGAGAGGTAGTCATCGTATCAGGTATTAACGACGTCGTTTTCTTAGCCTCGGACTATGTAGGAGGGATTATGGATTGGCCAGCGCTTTCTCTCACTCTGTCTATCTGTCTGTCTGTCTTTCTTTTGTTTTTTGAAATTCCAGCCAACAGAGGGAGTCTCTAACTCCTGTTATTATCAACTGGATTTACAAGACGACTAAAGTAGATAAGAAATAGCAATTTACTTACCATTATCTTGGGTTAAAACTCATATTAAGGGCTGGTAATTCAATATCTTGTATTTTATAGGCCTATATATATATACATAATTACCTGTGATTATATGCATCTATACTGAAGATCTTAGTGATATTACTGACTCGGGTTGACCTTTGATCATTGAGTGGTGCTTTATAAATGTCCAATTAAGTGGCAGAATATATCTATTATATATATATATATGTGAGTGTGTGCGTTTGTGTGGGAAATGGTAATAATTAATATTTATTTGCTTCTTTTTCCTATATCTGTGTCCTCTATTCCTCGGAGAATGCATATAATTATTAATATTTGACCATATGCATCATATTTGTGCACCTGTATGCATGTATGCATATATGTAGTGTATATATGTAATGTATGTATGTACAAATAATGTGTATATATATACGACTGTATATAAATATAGGTTCATTACCTGTTATGGTATTCTCTGACGTGTTGTTATCAAAGTAAAACGATGTTGGAGGCAGATGATATTACAATCGATGTCTCCGTTGACTCCTTCCTTTTCCCTCGTTATCAATCTATCGAGTACATTTGCAGCGATGTGTAAATGAAATAAATTTTTACGTTACTTATCTTGATTATCCGCCTAATACCTGCGTAGATATCTGCCGTGTATCGAGTTTTCTGTGCGTTATTAATCTGTGTTCAGAGGAGGAAGGGAGAGAAGGATGTGGAGAGAAGATTATTGGAGAAGATGGTAGGACAGAAGGATCACTCTTAGCTAGCGAAACGGGTTTTAAAGACAGTTACAATTCGTGCTAATCCGATGAATCCATTGCCCCCTTTTCAACACACGACTTGTGACGAGTCGTATTTATATAACGTAATGTAAGAGACACGTCTGGGTAATGTAATGTAAGAGACACGTCTGCGTAATGTAATGTACGAGACACGTCTGCGTGTGTCTCCTGTTTAATGAAGTGCAAGTGGGATAGGTATTGTCAAACGGTGTTAACGTGTGTTGTGAGCGCATCTCTCTTCGGTTCAGCACTCTTGTGTATTCGTCGATAGGATCTTCTTAATTGGACGCAGGTTTCATTGTCTCATCCTTTACGGATTGCACTGAATGCGATTTCTATTTGCTGAATACGCTCAGTCTCGCTAAAGAATTAAGTCTGTTTTGTTTGCTGGTGATTTAACTGGTTTTGGCTGTGTGGGCCACTGATGAATTCTACATTTTTATTGACGCCGCATAAATGTCAGATTACAATCACGTCGACCTTACCGCGTCGGTTAACAACTTATTTCAAAAGATTGGAGTTTTGCTAGGGTGTCTTAAGATGACGAAAAGTGTCCAAGTTAGAAATAAGATGACTTATGGTATGGGAAGATCCGAGGCCAGGGAGAGATGAAATATTATGACTGTGACTGTTAATATGATTATCATGATTATTATATTTATCATTATTATTATTATTATTATTATCATGATCATCATCATCTTCCTCCTCCTCCTTGTCATCATTATAATAATAATAATAATTATTATTATTAAAATATTATAATTATTATTATTATCTTTATTATTATTAATAATTTTATTACTATTAGTATAATTGGTAGTAGTATTATTAGTAGTAGTATTGTTATTTCCTAGCCTAGGAGCAATATTGTCCGCAAGAAGGACTACCGAGCAACTCATCTAAGACTTTCAGATTGATTTCGTCCCGTTCATTGGACATTGGCAATGACAGTCAATCGGACGATTAAGCAGCTGATTGGTAGAAATAGGGTCAGGTCGATAAGAGGTCGAGACCCAATTCACCAGTGCACTCTCTCTGTTTCTGTCTCTGTCTGTCTGTCTGTCTGTCTGTCTGTCTGTCTCTCTCTCTCTCTCTCTCTCTCTCTCTCTCTCTCTCTCTCTCTCGCTGTAAGATCGTTCAGTGCAATAGTTATGCGTTGAGTTGGATTTAATGTACATGTAAATGTAGTGGGAGTCTTCGAGATAATATCAACGCCACACTATATATCTCTCCGATGTGGATCAGCTTAAACAAACCCATGACCCTCAATATTCATATTTTACTCATATATTTATATATATATTATATGATATATAATATATACTTATGTATAGACTTCGCTTAAAGAATCAAGTTATGAGTAGAAGTTGAATGAGTGATAGTACACTAAACTTCACACAGTATTATAATTGGAATTTTATTGCATTAATTCATGTTGAGATTAAGTTTCGTGTCTGTTTCTGTCCAGATACAGTTCAGCTTCAGGTCATCCTCTATGAAAACGTTATTTGAAATTATTTGCCCTATGGGATTGTCGGTTTAAGTTCCTAGGGTTGATTAGAAGGGAGACTGAGGTTATTACTCGATAGTCAAGGTAACTTAAGATAGGCCTACTGTCATTCTCAGTTTTTGATTTGCCAGGGGTGGGGTCAGAGGTTTTGACCACCCGGCTTCAGCTACAAGAGCGCTGATATATAGAGGGCGGGCAGAATTCTTCAGATTCCAAATAATCTCACTAGTCGCTCTCCTCCTTCTCTTCATCCTTCTCTTCTTCTTCCTTTTCTTCTTCTTCTTCTTCTGCTTCCTCCTCCTCGTCGTCGTCGTCCTCCTCCCGCAACTCTTATCGTCTTCGTGTGCTTCTGCCTTCTCCTCCTCCTCCTCTTCCTCCTCCTCCTTCGTCTTACCCATTGTCTTCTTCTTCTTCTTCGTCTTCTTTTTCTTGTTAAAATCAAGTAGTCCCCACATAAATCTTTGTCTCCTTATTATACAAGAAGACAAAGATTTAGGTTACTCGGCAACCCGTTCTAACCAGATGCATTTTGTAGGCTTACTACAATGTCTTGTATATCGAGCGTATCCCAGTCGCTCTCTCAAAGTCAAAATTGCCTCGTAATAAACTGCGCTCACTTACAACTGAGTGTTTCTGTGAACTGGTCCATATCCGTTGCCGTTACAGAGCGATCCATTCCAAGTGACCCCATATGTTTCCTCTCAATTTCTGTGTGCACATGGAGTGGGCGTTTGTTAGCCGTTAACGTTGTTCTCAGACCCAGTAATATATCCACTTTCCCTATTGGCCTATAAAATATAAACGCCCGTCTTTTGCCCCCGGACTTCTTGTTTATTCCCCGTCTAAAGCGTCCCCACAGAAATCAAACGTGAGTAGAATCGAAAACCATGTTTCTAAGTTGGCGAATTCTAGTGTCGCAATATATTATAGACATCATTAACAGTGGCGTTCATTGTATCACTGTATTGCATTTACTTATTGAACATCTTTGGCTGTTGTTTACATCTACAAGCCTTGGATAAAGGAGAATGGTGATCTTTGTTATTACACAATGTCTTTAGACAAACTATGATCTCGATCGAGTGAGATCCTTCACCATTCACTGCTCGCTTGAGTAAGTGCCTCGAGTAAAGAGAGACTAACCCATTGCCTTTAGCATAAATTCGTCAAAGCGTAGGTTGCGTCCCATATTCCTATGTGCAGGAGAGGCCGAGATTGATATTGTCTTGTATTATTTTGTATTATTTTGTAACGCTCTGTCTGTCTATCTATCTATCTGTCTGTCTGTCTGTCTGTCAGATAGACAGACAGATAGATAGAC
Source organism: Bimastos eiseni (assembly GCA_959347315.1). Lineage (NCBI taxonomy): Eukaryota > Metazoa > Annelida > Clitellata > Crassiclitellata > Lumbricidae > Bimastos > Bimastos eiseni. The sequence goes on along the minus strand of OY365812.1, from coordinate 1,868,885 downwards.
AGAGCGTTACAAAATAATACAAAATAATACAAGACAATGCAATACAATCTGTCTGTATGTCTGTCTGTGAGATATATCAACAGAGCCAAACAGGATTCCTTTCACAGAGGCGCCTTGACGTACGGCTGACACTGTTGGCCAGGTCAGCGATGTCGACGCAGGCAGATGACAGCGGACGATGATTTACTCAGCCCAGCGAAGACAACGGTGGAATTATTTATCAAGGATGACGCGCTCTGTGTGAACACCCCTATATAAAGATATGTATATCATATATTTATGTATATATATATATATATATTATATATGGGTGTGTATACATTGTGAACGGAAAAAGCACGAACCTCTGCAATAATTAGAGAAACAAATACCAAATAATTACAAACACACAATGTATTATCAAGACACAAAGTATTTTACTCCCAATTGTAATAGTAATTATATCTCTGAGTATAAAAATTGACGTCACTGCGACGTCATATCAGTGACAAATTAATATAGCAAGTCTAGAGGTTCGTTTTTTATCGTTCACCGTTTGTTAGGGTCTGGGTCCTAGGCAGCTACCTGTACTCTAACATGTCTAGACTGTATTCGTTAATGCTTGTGCACAAGAGATGAAGGAGTGTGGTCCTTCTCTAAATAAGAGAGCGGATAGGCCCTTTTTTCTGCGTTTGAGTTTCCGGGTGAAACATGTTTTAGGCTTGTTGCCTCCCTTTGTTGGTTTGTTGGTTTGTGGTTCATCTACAGGTTATGGTTACCTCTTCATTATATTAACTAGGCCTTTATTAAACTATGAGCACGCCTCCTGATTGTCTTTATGACCAGCCTTTGTAACTGCCATATTTTTTTAGTTGTTGGTGTGTCTATGATGTCATGAAAATTATAATTATCCCTAATTCTAACGAGTCTCTGTTCGTGAAAAAATAGGTCACTTCTGGCAATATATATATATATATATATAGTATGATGTTTGTATGTTGTGTGTGGAAGAAACGTGAAATTTGAGGAGAAGGAATGAGAGGAGGAGGCAGAACATTTGGGTAGAAATATGAAGAGTATGTCGTTTTATGCTTATGGATTTTGATACCCGAGGGTTTTTTAGACGGGTGTTGGGTGGTTAATCTAATTCACTCTGATGTTACCGGAAATCAAATTATTGGAAGATTTTTTTCGTCTATTAAGACACGCTACTGTTACATGTACGTTCAGGGTTTCAATACAGAAAACCATCTCACGGAAGCAGTGCTCTACGAGTTGCTGATTTGATTAAATAGTCTTGGTTTGTTGCGTTTTTACGACACTGTTTCCTAACAAAGATGACTAGCGTCACCCTCCTCCTCTCTTCAGGCTTGGGCTTGGCATTGCCATAGCACGGGTGACAGGACCATATGGCATCGGTTGACAGCGATTTAAATGTGTAAAGAGATTGATATGCGAAGTCGATAAGACACTTTTAATGACTCCACAGCTGTTTGCGCTAAGACAGTGCCAGTCCAATGCCTAGACAAAGGAGGAGGTCGACGATTATGACCATTGTTGTAACACAGTGTCGTTAAACTGCAAATACTATTACACCGTTTGAAAAAGCTTTTTGATGCCAAGGGAACACAACTTCGCCCAGAGGCTCTGAACATAGATGATGTCTGTCAGCTGTCGTCGAGAATCCATTGGGTGGTTTCACGCTTGTGCATGGGCCCACCACTGGCGACTCTTTTCAGCTTCCTATGCAGAGTAGTGCTAACTGATATCTATTATATTCGATCATATGACAATAAACATCATTTAGACTAGCGCAAAGAGCTCCTCTGAGTAGTAAATATCTTGAAGGACGCTATATAGAGGCTCGATTACATTGCGCTTTCCACGCTTAGAGCGAATGCGTTTGCAGAGCAACACAGCGCCCTTGAAATGAGATCATAGCACATACACAGTAAACGTATACGATTCTGTTTTGATTAAGCACATGTAAATAAGCTGGTTCCCGCGACTTCGCTTTTGTGGGCGCTATAGAAATGTTGAAATTACGATTACGATTGCCATCTTCAATAAACAAATCG
>OY365812.1:1854184-1866628 GCA_959347315.1 Bimastos eiseni | reverse complement strand
AACAAACAGACAGAGACAGAGAGTGACAGAGAGAGGGACATAGACAGAGAGAAAGAGACAGAGATTGCATAAGTTACTGAGTGAGGAAGAGCGACATAGAGAGATACATACTGGTGAGACAGAGAGCGAATGAGAGTATAACAGGCAAAGACAAAGAGCTGAGACATATAGAGAGCTGAGAGAGACAGACAAACAGACAGACAGACAGACAGAGTCTGCCGACATTCATCACAGAAGATACGTCATCTGTGGGGGTCATGCCCTGAGGCGTGATCGTCTTGACGTCTTTCCGTCCTGGGCAGATGGTCGAGAGAGATGGGACTAATTGACGGTGATGATGAGCCATCGCTTCCTTTGCTACAGCATGAAGAAGACGTCAAACGCTGAGAACGGCCATTTTAATATTATATATATATACATATATATACATACATATATATATTATGCATTGTATATTGCATATGCATATTATGAGTGCGCATCAATCTTTATGTGATATTTATTATTTATTTACTTATTTATGATATCTTGTAACGCGCGCTTCGTGGTACCGAAATGTGAATCTTAGATGCGGAGAGTCAGTCAGTCGCTCTGGGGAAGATGCACTTAGAGTTCCAAGTCCTTGAAAGCCAAGGAGAAATTGTGAGTTTTAGCTGCGTTTTTAAGGAAAGAAGTGAATTTGAGCAACGAAGAGAGAGTAGCAGTTGATTCTATCCCTGAACTTTAGGCTTTCCACTGTAGATTAAAGCCTAACCGCTTCAGGAATTCCTCACCTCGTCCATCAAATCATCCGCTTCTAAGTTCCAACGATTCTCGTGCTAAAACAGCTTCTTCACTTTCTTCTCTCTCTCTCTCTCTCTCTCTCTCTCTCTCTCTCTCTCTCTCTCTCTCTCTCTCTCTCTCTCTCTCTCTCTCTCTCTCTCTCTCTCGCTAATGTTTATACACCAAATATTCCTCAAAAAATCTGAACTCTACGATTACGTTTACGAACACTAGTTATCTTTGAACGTCCAACAGATTTGCCTACAAGACTCGTCTTGTCCTTCTGGACCTTTCCAGCTCTATCTCATTTTCTTTATCACGTATTATCGTCTTCTGTCGTCGGAAGTAAATGCGTTTTGTTCATCAAGCGTACGTCTGTTAGCAAATTGAAAGAAGGAAATTGTTTCGAGACGGATTTGACTTGTTTGACGAGTACTTCTGACAGGAGGTCCGCCCCTCCCTCCCCTCCCCCGCCTCAGTGCGCATGCGTCATTGTGGTCTCGCGTATAAAACGTACGAAATTCGCAGCTGTTGCGAAAACTACTTCCGACACGCGAACTCGGAAATATTATACTCGTATTGTTTTACATGTTGTTCTTATCAGCTGTTGTTATGAGCTCTTTTTATCAGCTGCTGTGATCAGCTGTTTTTATGCGCTGTTATTTAAGATCAGCTGTTCCTATGAGCCCGTATTACGCTCTGTTTTATGCCATTTTGTTTGTATGCCATGTTCGTATGCTATGTTGTTCTGAGCTGTTGTTATAAGCCGTTCATATGTTCTGTTCGTATGCTATGTTGTTCTGAGCTGTTGTTATAAGCCGTTCATATGTTCTGTTCGTATGCTATGTTGTTCTGAGGTGTTGTGATGAACCGTTCTCATGTTCTGTTTTCAAGAGCTGTTCTTGTGTACTCTTCTGCCGAGTGCAGCGCTGAACAGATGCTTGAGCGAAAATCGATGTCACTAACGAGCAACCAGCACAATGCCTGCAGATCAGTTATAATGGCTGGGTGAGATTAATAGTGACGACGCTGTGGGTCCTTTCATAGGATGTAATCGTGGCTTAATGAGACTTTAATGGACGCCTTCCGGTTAGGAAAACAGTTGCCTGACAAAGGCATTGTCGCCGACGTGTATTACAGAACGACATAAACCGTAGCAACGAACCAGGTAGCATTTGGAATGTCGCTGTTCGAATAACAATCACCGTTTGAGACTGGAGTAATGTCTAACACACTGGATTGCAGAACTGAGCAACCGAGTTCTATAGTCTATACACGCATCCTCCGTAAGGTTGACAGGTCCTTCTTTCACTAGGATAACACACTGCGGTGCAAAGTTGAGGAACCAAGTTCGATACCCGTATTCCTCAAAGGGTTAACTAGTCTTTCTTTCAATTGGATAGCACACTGATTAAAATTATATGGGTCTTAAGTCGTTGGTGTAATGACATTTAACATCATTTAGGCTAGCGCTGGAGAGAGATCCTCTTGGTAGATATGATGCAGAGGCGTTTAATAAATGTTCGGTTACAGCATTACATTACATCACATTACTTTGATGCTGTATTCGTTTATCGGATTTTGACTTTGAGTTTATACGCCTTCAAATTAAACTTGAATTCACAAGTTTACGTCATATATCTTTATCTGTATATTTACATCCGTCTATATAATTGTGTTTCTGTGGCCAAGACCATCTTCAGCCATACGATCAGAATTCATCAATGATTTTGAGCGCATATATATTCGATAAGTTTGTTATTGCATTACGTAGTGCTGACGTATATATGGTAGCCCTAAGGGAACGTCGCACCAGGTGCGAAAAGGTATCAACACGTATCGAAAGTGGCTAATTGCATTGGAGCGCAACATAGAGCAGCATCCATTATGTATTGATAGTGAAATTTGATGTTGTTACGGTATTTGCTCGGAGGTGCACTTGGGAGCCAATAGATACATAATGGGAGGAAGAGTTAGACAAAATACGCAGAGAGAGAGAGAGAGAGAGAGAGAGAGAGAGAGAGAGAGAGAGAGAGAGAGGAAGAGAGGGAGAAAGAAGTTTCAGTATCGCAGGAAATGTTTTTAATGGTGCCCTAGAACTAAACAAACAGATTGTCCTAGACTCACTTGAAATCGGGCTTTTTATTCCTTCGATACATTAGAGGAACTCCAGAAGGTACAGCTATCTTCCTGGACTCCGCGTCTCTCTCGTTGTATGTCTCTTTCTCTCTCTCTCTCTCTCTTTCTTTCTCTCTCTCTCTGTATGGCGCCGTGCGGGGTTGCTGTACGGTTAAATCCGACTCATGTAACAACATCCCATCGTCCGTTCATACTGTGACTTGTGATCAATCCTTCTCTGCGACTTTTGTGTCAGTTTGAATTTCATAGAACGGAGATTATTATTCTCCTCTCTCCCTCTGTCTGATGCTCTGTCTGTCTGTCTATTTGTTTGTCTGTTTGTCTCCCTCTCTTCCTGTGGACAGGTGTGTTTTCGAAACATGTGCATGTTATTTGAGAATATGATATACATGTATATTCATATGTATGTGTGAAAGAAGGAAATATCAAATGAAGTCGTAGTGCTTTGTATAAATATGATTCCTGTTATACGGTTGATGTGCGTAGTGGACTAGAATCTATTTGATCTAACGCGTGTCTTAGTTATGTAACGCAGACAAAGGCACGTGTTAGGGTCTCTACTCTCTAGTCCTCTACACACGGCAACATATAACATGAATCGTAAACACGTCTATTTTCATCCTTCAAAGCTAACAAATGCAGAAAATAACATACGATGGAACATCGCAGGCGCTTTGCTACAATTATTATCAGTGATGTACTTCCTCAATGTCCTTACACAGTGATCGCCGCTGATTGCACTCTGACAGTGCCAGTCCAAAGCCAAGCCTGGATGAAAGAGGAGGGCGACGCTAATGATCTTTGTCATTATACATTGTCGTTAAGCTGAAACTACCACTACTACACGCACTAGAATTTTAGTGTCTACATAGACTTTAAGTTGAATGCTTGTGAAGAGTAAATTTTAATGCCTACATAGACTTACAGGTTTTTCCTGTTTAAACCCAACTAGAAATGCTTTTAAGTTCATATGCGATGGACTTCGTATTGGTGCATCCATTCCAGACACTTTTCGCTTAAGCGAGTTCTCCCGTTAATCATGGCGATAATTTAAGGAATGGCGTGCTCCCATTTCTGCATCGATGCAATGGACAGACAGACAGACAGACAGACAGAGACAGACGGACGGACTGACGGACGGACTACTTTTCTTGTTGATATTGAAATTCCACGCTTGGCGAAAACGCTGTCTCCCGGAACAGATTGCGCTGACCCTGTTTATTGTTCCCTGTCTCATCCGACTGTCATTCGTCTAGATAAATGGAACGGGTGGTGGAATGGGAAGCCGGATGAATCGTTGACTGGCAGTAAATGGGTTGGAGAGGTCGCCCGTGGGAGATGTTGTTGATGTTTTGGACTCCTGGACGTACATGTATCACACGACGACGCGATATCATTTGCTTCGAGATTAGCGAGGAAGTGAGTTGGCCGAATTGTGGTATCCTGGTTTTCTATTCACCCAATGTCATCTGCTTTGAGCTGATGGGATCAGGCAGATGTACCATGGTACTCTACTGCTCGAGATTGATTAGTCTGAGATAATGGGAAGCATTTGAGTAGGAACTTTTTTTGAGGAACGTACAAGGCAGTTCTGTTTGACCGTGGTTGGGCTTGGAGCGCTTCTGAGTAGGATACCTTTAAGGGGCGCTATGTAAAACTGCTATGATGATAATATTCATTGCGACATTGGTGTTAGCTTTAGGAGATGGCGTTTTGAAGAAGATCAGATATACAGACTCAGAAGCAGATGCAACGGTGCAGATAAAGAAATAAGTTAAAGAAAGACATTTGTAAATATATAGATAAAGATATAAATTACTGAAAGGTAATTACAGATAGAGATATTATGTTAATGAGAGTAAGATGTAAATATGCAGATAAAGAGATACGTTACAGAGAGGCAGATGTAACCTGGTATCCTACTCCTCAGGATTCATTAAGTTGAGATTATAAGTAGAGTGAGTATTTTTAGGAATTGCAGCAGCTTTGAAAATACAAGTATGCAAAAAGCAAGGATGTGTTTTTCAGAATGCCACGGTACTTACCTGATGCTCGGCTCTGCCGTGCCATTTTCTTAGAACATAATAGAGGAGCTTTTTAGAAGTTAAGAGACCTGCTCTCGCTAAGCATCGATTGATCATTGCGTACAAGTGACCATCGAAGAACGCTCAGCCTCTAAAACCACGGATGATGGATGACGATGTCTTGTTAGCTATGCTGCAGCAACTGATGGAGCTCTCACGTCTTCCTTCGGTTGCAGTTGTTTGAAGAGGCCAGCATCAGACGCAGTGCAATTCCCATTGGATACTGTTGACTGATTGATGCATCCAGCAGCCAGTGACACTGGTCACAACCCTTGTGTCCTGCCCTATGCTACCGAATCTTGCATTATCTTGTTCGTCTTTACCGTATCTGTAGTTATTTTTACCGTATACCCTACTTGATGTATATCCTTGCGTTACCATATCTAACTTTACATATAATTATATCCATACGTCACCTTCTCTTAGCTTTTCTTATTTTACACGGCATACCATATGACTATTATTACCTTAAATAACCGTATACCGTCAGCCCGTATCTTAACTTTCCTTGTGACCGTCTCTTACTCTACCTTTCTACGGACTACTTTACTTTACAACTGCATTATCATATTGGAAGGTTATAGCGGTGGTGAACAATTGTCAGTAAAGTACTGGCTCAAGGACTTACAGCACAGTGACTGCCTGAGTTGAGTCTGACCACCACCACCCACCCCCATCGCTGCTGCAAGTCTTGCGCTTTGTCCACTCGGCTAATCCACCCCAACTCTTTACCTCGCCGGTGTTCCCTAATTTAACCAATGCTCTTACGTTTTTATTGATAGGTGTTTAAAGGATGGTCCACGGCGCAAACTGAGCGGTAGCTGGATGTATAAACGAGCCTAGAGGGTTTTCGGAATCCTATTGACTACTTGGGCTTTCCAGTTTTCGCACTGTTCCCTCTCCTTCGCCTCTCCAGCTTCTGCCATCTAACACTACCCACCCACTCAGCATCTACCCCACCTTACTAATAATTCAGTCATTTTAAACTCTTTGTGGCTTCCCGTTGTGCTCTGCTCAATTCTGACCTTCTACACAGAGACGATGTTGATTTTTGCCGTCTTGTTCTTATGATATAAAGTTCCAGTTTCCTGTATTTACACGCTATACTAAGTTACCTGGGTTCTGGAATTTGCGGTTTACGTGTGTTTAGTCATCTTTGGAAGCTGCCATTACAGTTGTCCATGCAGATGTATTTATGACATTCGACTGTGCTATAGTGCTTTTCAAATTCGCAGAAAGGTAGTCATTAAGTGACAGGTGATGACACTTTCCTGAGCGTCTAAGAATTTCCTCATGCGTTTTAGAGAAATGTCACATGAATCATCGACTTATAGCCAACGATTTGCGTCATTTTTGGCCAATTAGAATCGCCCGAAGTAGGTCATATATTTATGTAAAACTGCTCTACTTCTTACTCTTTGTTTAGCCTATATTTTCGACCAATAAGAATCCCGTTGAGATTTACATGTTTTTCACACCAACCTCTTGTTTTACACGAAACTATCATTTTGCGTGTGCGAGTAATGGAACAGGTTGATTTAGAGATTGAATCTCGTGCTTATGCACAGCAATACACGCAGAGAAACCTTAAAATGGTGTGGCCCCCATTCAAAAGAGCGGCGTTGGTGAGGGATCTCACACGATAAATTCACTGACTAATTAACCATACGAGAGTCATGAAGGGTCGCTGCTGAAAATATCGCCATTTGCAGTTTTGCTCATTGTCCGAAATGTACAAATCTGAGGCAATCAGTGTGAAGCCTACTTCTCTTGATTCTTATTGGTCGAAAATGAGGTAATCGCAAACGATGAATCAGAAGAGACTCGGCCCCAAAAGTACGCCTACATGTCCTAATTATGGAGACTGTTGTCGTTCGGAAATGACGCAAGTCTTATTAAGCAATAAGTAAGAGGAAGGAAAACAAGTCTCCTGAGGCCAACTTCGGGAGACGAACATCATTGGCGTTTTTTTGTGTTAATTTTCTTACCAAGCAATTTATGAAGATGGAGGAAATCATCTCAGTGAAGAATTTTTAATCGTCAGAAATCAAGGGATACTTTATTTATGGCTAAAATGTTTGATATTAAAATGAGATAGGCAGGGGCGTCAATATATCTGAGTGATGGAGGCAAATCCCCCGGTCCCAATTGTCAGGAAGGCAAGAGATTTCGCCACTGAGACTAAGTCCCGTACCTAAAATTGGTGGCATTTGCACTCGGAGCCCCCCTGTCTGGAACCCCTGAAGATAGGTTTATGAATAGTAAATTTCTCAATCATTATTCCTATCAATTTACTGACACTACAATGTAACTAGCGTAGATATTAAGGGTCGATATAGAAAAAGCTAATAGGAGCTATCTGAGACTAATATGGAAGGGATATGGGGCCGACGAAAACTGGGTCATTGGCCTAAGTCGCGCGTGTTTGTATGTGTGCGTGCTTACGTGTGTGTGTGTGTGACTACATCCAGGATTTTTTCAAGATAAATCGGCAGATTGTTTGCTTTTGTTAACGAAATAAAACGACTTAATGAATAGAGCCTGTTATATAAATAAAATTTGTTCAAAGGAAGTTTTTTGACTGGAGTAGTATAAGTGTAGATGAACCGTTCGGCAATTATACCCTTAAAGTTATCCTGCCGAGTACCCGGATGTAACTTTATTCATTACAAAGCCAACCACAGACATCGCACGCAATGTATCAGGAAAGACGATCACTGATTGGCTGACACTCTGTGGCTTCATATCCCTTATTCCATATTAGTCCCAGACGCTACATTTACGTTAATGTGTCCCAGTGTGGATTTAAAGCACGGAAACAATGTAAACATCAGTCGTCGTATGTGGACAGCTTTATGTTCCAATCGCCTCCCCTCGAGTTCGTAAGCCGGAAATTACGGTCGGATGCTCTTCCTTATTGGATTGGGAACGGGAGGAAGACCACGTTGGGCGTTTAATTATCACGGATGTGTGGCCGACATGATATTGTGAGCCGCAGCGCAACAACAATTGAATTACCTCTTCCGTGCTATATGCACTTATCGAACTAGGAAGGGGGGACTTTGACTCCCAGCGGATGGAGGTGCGAATTGTCGTCAAGGCGATCCTTTTGAGTGTGTCTTGTCTCTGTCTACCTCTTTGTCTAGATATGTCTACCTGTTTGTCTCTCTCTATCCTAAAGAGGCGACTGTGAACGAAGAACCGGATCAATTTGGATTTGGAACGGTAAAATTGTGCAAATTTCCAGCTAGGCGACAGATCATTCGGTTTGTCATTTAATCAGTCGTTCGATTTGCTTTTTAGTCGGTCCGTCATTTGGTCGATTATTCGGTCAATCGGTCGATCACTCTGTTGGTCGATCATTCGGACGGTCGATCATTCGGTCGGTCGGTCCTTTGGTCGGTCGATCATTCGGTCGGTCGGTTGATCATTCGGTCGGTTCTTTTGTTAATCATTCGGTCGGTCGATCATTCGTTCGGTAGGTACTTTGTTCGGTCGATCATTCGGTCGGTCGGTCATTCGGTCGGTCGATAACGTGTTCGTGTCTTTGATCTGTTCTTGTAGCAAATGATAGAACTGGTAACGACGAGTCCTCTTGAAGACGACAGCATGCATCAATATCCACTCGATCTTCTCTCCGTCATCATCCAAGAGGTAGGCAACCGACGCCACTGCATCCATTCCACATCCGCTTTTAGATGTTTCTGGATGAATGAGTGAGTGCACATTGATATAGCGCCTTTTCAATCGTCTTTAACGGTCAGATCTTAGACGATACACGCAATTATGTGGCAAGAAGAGATCCTTAAGCTGCGGACGAGTTTCAATCGCAATTGTAATGTTGAGAGGTATACTATAGAGCGCCCAGCGTAGGCTAAATCGTGAGAACAGGGGCTGAGTGAAAATGAAATCCATAAATTCTATTTAATCCTGGATTTCCACACGCTCTCATAAGCCGAGGCTAAGAAAATGAACTCGCTAACATTTCAATCATGCCTAACAGTGCCTATTATGGATGGCTTAAGGGAGTGCTCTATTTCTTCTTCGTCTTCTTCTTCACCTCCTAGTGCCTCTCCTTCTCATTTACTCATTTTCTTCTCTTTCTTCCCTCTCGCTCCTTTTCCTTCTAATTCCCTTACTACTCTTTGCCCTTCACTATCTCCTTTTTCAGTTCCAAATCTTTCCCTTCCTTCTCTGGGTTCTTCCATTTTCCTACTGCTCCTTCTCCGGCTTCATCTCTTCCTCTCCCTGTCTGTGCTCCTTCTCCTCTTACCCTACTCCGTCCGTTGCTATAGCTTCTTTGTCCATTCTTAATCCTCCTCCCTTCTTCTCCCTTTCCTTCTCCTTTTCCATCTTGCTTAACTTTTCCCTGTTCTCTCTATCCTACTTCCCCATCTTTCTTCACCATGCATGCTGTAGAGTGCAACATTCGGAGGCCACAGTTTAAGCGTTCGGTCCAAATCGGTCGCCGTGGTACCGAGCACGTTGGCCTCGTTTTGCCTCTACTCTCTCCCCTGCTCTCTCCCATGCTCCCTTCCTGCTTCCTATGCTTTTGTCTTGTAATCGGATCCTTTTGTCTCGCTTGACAGACTGTTTGCACATCAGATGATGAATCCCGTAATCTGAAGTGCGTGTCTTTGATTAGAGACCACTTACGGTTAAGTCCAGCAACGGTGCGAAGTAGATTTCTAGCGTTGACTGTAGATTATAGATCAATTGTAGGAAGTACCGAAGCCTGGCATCATATGCTTAGACCAAGAAAAGGCTGTATTCCAGTGAATGCCTCTCTGGGGATATCGAAATAAAGACCACTATCCTCTTGTTCCATGTTGCCGCGCCTCAAATTACTCCAGACACTGTTTTCCATTGCACCTGACCTTAAAAGTGTTGCCTTTGACTTTGTGGTGCAGGACACACTAATTTTGTACTGTCATCGAACGCACGTATTTTGTCCTGTTTGAAGTCACAACCAGACTGTGACTTATAGAACTGACGACAAGCAAATGCAATTACACTCTCCGTCCCAACACTCTCTTGTGATTGACAGCAGCATTTATTGGTAGAGTTCTGTGAGGTGTTAGCAGGGAGTTAGTGCACCTACTTGTGTATTGCCTTCTCTGTTGTCTGTAGTAGGCCTACCTTGTGGGAATATGTCCAACTTTTTATGTGTTCTCACTTCTTACACTTTGCTCATCTCTCCAATCCAGACGAGGACTGCCGATCAATATGACTATGTTGTAAACACGATCAGTTAGAATATTTATAATCCTTGCGTTTCTGTTAGCTGGTCCTAATGAATTGAATAAACTGCTGGACTTTATTCGCAAATATTCATTTTGTTAAGTCGCGTTTTAAATGCCATTTGATACTAGTAATAATGATAATAATAATAATAGACATTTATTATTATTATTATAATTATAATTATAATAATCTTAAACTAATAGTTACTTAAATCACGTGACTGCGTCTGTCTGTCCGTCCGTCGTATGCAAATAAAGTTTACCTAAATATAGTCTGTCCTCAGCAGCGAGTGCAGTCATGTTTTTCCATAAATCTGCTGTAAACCTTACTGCACCGGGTGCTGATTTTCGTTGAAACACTCTTTCGCAGTAGGCCTATAAACAAATGTGCGATTCGAATTTCAAAAAGCTTATATTCGCGTCTACGTTAGTTTGCATTTATTAAATTTAAATACGTTGTGTAATGTAAGTATATTTTCAGTTATTAAAATTAAATGGAATCTTAACGGGTAATGCGTATTTTTGGCGTATTTTAGTATTGACCGCGGCGAATTTGCAGTTTAGATGACTCACAATTCGCCTTGACAGTTTCGTTAATTCGTCCCAGTGTCTTAACTACTACTCTAGCAACGTTAAAATTAAATATGACCCGTAATTTTTCACGGGTTAACAGCTAGTATTAATAGTAATGACCATTTCCATGTGAGAAGAAGTGCACAGGTTGCAGTCGCAAAAGATCTTATCAGAGGAGCTTCCAGTACAAACCTCTCACGAGAATGACAAGAAACGTCTGCAAAATGGCGCTTGACGCCTGATTTGAGTGTGGCCAGAGTCGAAAAGTCAGACACTGCGCTGTTGTGTTCTAATCCTGAGCAGAAACTACCAGATAAGTATGTCTGTGCGAAGAGGTTCGTGAACATTGTGTGGAATTTCCAAGAAGTATTTCTGCGTAACTGGACTAATCGCAAGTGGTACTTGGCTTTATCGGCGTGCTTTCATCGAGGATGCTTACAGAGACTGAAGAACCGCTGATAACGACTGTTGATACGGTTACCATGGTGATTGATTGGTATACGTGACATACATGGAGTAGGATGGAACCAATAGACGTGCAAAACAACCTCCGTCCGACGAGACTTTTAGGATACATTGCCGTTCAGGTTTCGATAAACAAACGATCAGTTTACCATCCGTTGATTAGGTAGAACAATGTTGAAAAAGTGTGTGAAGTTTGGTTAATTGCAGTTTAACGACACTGTGTGATAACCAAGATCATTTGCGTAGCCCTCTTCCTTTATCCAGACTTGGGACTGGCACTGGCAGAGTACAAACTGTGGCCGAGATAGCGTCGCCTTCCTCCTTTATCCAGGATTGGGACTGACACTGTTAAAATACGGTGGCAGCGTTAGGTTCGCCCTTCATTTTCCAGCCTTGGGATTGGCACTGTCAGTGTACACTGTACAGCCAGTGGCTTATTCAACCGTTACACTATGTTAAACTTTATGCCCGCACGTGCGTGTCTACATTTCGTCTGGATTCGATGTTGTTGTGTTCTGCTGTGGTCTTGTTATAAACGATGAATTGATGATGAGGGCTTTGCATCCACCTGTTACCGGAAGCCAGGTGATAAGTAGTTCTCTTCCGGCGGAGTCTAATGAGTCATTTGGATGCTGTCTTTGACTTCGTGCCATGACTTGCATCCTCTGCCTTTATTACCAACAAAATCACGCCCGTCTCTCACGCACCTCTGACTGATTACCTTGACCAGTTGCTCCTTGTTGATAGTTCCTGATAAAAATTCTGATGGGTGTCCAACACCCACTCACATCCCTTATTCCGAAACAGTGTCTCCCCTTAAAAGTCTCACCCTCAGCGGCACTTGCAATGCTGTTCAAGATTCCAATTAGTTTAACGAACATGTTCATGAGGAGTTTAACACTTGTAACGACTGGCTTAAACCAAACGTGTAAGGCAGCGACTTCCTGTTAAAGTCTTCAGGATTTACTCTTAATTGACTTGTCTTGGTAACACTGCTTGTTCCTCCTCTTCCTCCCTCTAAGCACCATCCACCTTCGTCGTCTGACTGTCTGTCTGACTCCCTGGATTATGACCTAGACCCCTACGCCTATCGATTTTGTTTTGGTTAAACTCCTCTGAATATGTTTTTTTAAAGGACTACGCTTTTGCGGTGTACAATTTCAAATCGACGATTTGCA